>NAVB01000169.1:0-47115 GCA_002179805.1 Acanthamoeba lenticulata | reverse complement strand
TGATGGGTTCCAAACCCATTCTGGGGCTGTGAGTCAGTCATCGGTGAGTTTGTTCTGGTGGTTCAACGTTCGAAACAGTTGTGCAGATTGATCTGTTTCGAATCGTGTGTGACTACGTCCAGGCAGATACGCGCGTCTGACGATGCAGCGAGGCGCCGATACGCCGCCCCGGTTCCCCTTACTTTCCCTTGAGTACAGCCGTGGGGCTGTGGAGAGAGAACCGGATTTCATAAAGAATTTAAAACAGCGACAATTTTGTTCTACTGGCATTCCCAAAAAATTACAAAATGGTACATATCCCAACTATGTCAATATCGGCGTTACATTGCAAAACCTACGGGTCTATTTGCCCCTATCCGCAGCTTCTCTGCCTTGTTTCTCGTGATGACCTCTTTCGAGCAAGGAAAGGGGATGCAGCAAACGCGATTGGGATGTTCAAAACTTTGTACAGCAATTCAAGGCCAAGAAATATGGGCGCCTCTTACAATAAAAAATAGGCTCAACCAGAGCTGTTGGGCCAACTGCCCAGTCTGCGCGGGAGACTTCTAGTTGGTCTTGCCCTTCTTGGGCAGGTACTTCTTCTCGGCTTCCTTGAGCTCGGCATTGTTCTGGAGGCGGAAGACCTCGTTCACGGGGGCGATCTTGCCCTCGACGTTGACGAGGCTCTGGTCGGCGTAGATCTGCTTGCAGGTCTGCTGCATGGCGGCCACGCTGGCCCGCAGGTTGTGGTTGGCCCAGATGACGAGCGAGACGCCCCAGTCCTGGAAGTCCTTGCTGGGCGTCGTGTAGTACTTGGTGGGCACGATCACCACGGGCGTCTTGTTGCCACGCTCCCGCCACGCCTTCATGAAGGCCTGGATCTCGGACGAGTCCGAGCGCTTGGAGTGGCACAGGATGGCGTCGGCACCGGCCTTGGAGTAGGCCTCAGCGCGCTGCATCATGTGGTCCAGGCCCCATCCAGCGATGAACGACTCGCAGCGGGCCACCACTACAAAAGCAAACGAAAAATAAGTCAGAAAAAAGATTGGAAAATGGACAGAATGTGAAGAATGGAAAACAGAAAAGAAAGAAAAAAGAGAATGTAGAACGAGCGGGCCGATGGAGGAGTGTCATGGGAAGGACACGACTCCATACGACGAGGGCCGCCCATGTCCAGTTCTTCTAGGCAACTTGAATGGGTGTACATTCACAACTTACACGGCAAGGGGCTTATTCCCCCTTTGCCGGGTACTTCCTGTGCACCAAAGTGTATTTGCCAACACTAAAGACGACGATGGACGAATGGATGGGAGAGAGGGGAGAGAGGGGAAAGAGGCAGGGTTAGTACCGGAGAAGGCATCGTCCTTTTGCGCGTCCTTGCAGGCCTGGATCTTGCCGCAGAACTCGTCGATGTCAGCGAGGGGCTGGCTCACACCCTCGAGCAACGAGTTGGTCTTGGGGAAGAGCTTGTCCTCAATGCACACACCGGCGATGCCGCGCTGCTCAAGCTTACGGATGAGGCGGCGGGCATTGTTGAAGTTGCCGTAGCCAGTGTCACCATCGAGCAGGATGGGGATCGACGTGTTGTCGCTCATGAACTCGAGGACCTGTACGGGAACATTTTTGGATCAGAAGATGAATTGAAGATTACAAAAAAGCAAAATTAATTGTAAATTCAACGTAAGACGAATTTGGACTGTCATGATTTTTCAAACGTAATAAGGATGTTGAGGCGGGTACCTCAAGGACTTGAGTGTAGGACGCCTCATTGCTGTCCCTGACGCCGAGCTGAGCGGAAATGGACAAACCAGAGCCCCAGATGCCCTTGAAGCCGGCCTCCTCGACGATCTTGGCGCTAAGACCGTTGTGGGCCTCCATGATGAACTCGAGCTGGTTGGAGGTCAGCATGTCTCGCAGTTGCTGGGCCTTGCTCTACATAATCAACACATCGTCAGGTTAGCTGAATTGTTCCTCAATTTTGGGGACCTTCACTTGCGCTGAGTCGGATAGATGGAAGTACCTTGGTGGAGGCATGACGGGTAGCGATGGCAGCGGCAGCCGGTCGGACGAGCGCTGAGGCGGACGAGGCAGTGACGGCCGAAGTACCGATGTGGCGAGCGGCAGTGACAGTGGCGGTGCGGCGCATCTTATGTGTGTGGTGTATGTGTGTGGTGTGTAGTGGAGTGAGGGAGAAGCAGGAAGTACGGAACTGGGCCGTGAGAGGGCAATGAAGAACAAGACCCGGAGGGCCCGCACACCACGTCAAATAGGGAGCGCTCCGCTCTGGGGACATAACTCCCGTGGGCGTGTTTCGTGTAACGTTTCAGACCCCAAATTGTCGCTTAGATATCGTCCTCTCCGTGTTCGCCGCTCGAGTCCCACCGCGGCCAGCGCGAACGACTTGTTCGGGGAACAGACAGCGCTTTGTTGGCCTCGTCGCTTGTTCCAACTTCCTGCAAGCCAAGAAAGACAAATGGGTCGCACGTTGCTCGTGGAGTGCCAGGCCAACCTCAACTGGTACCAGATCTTTGAGGGCGCAAAGCTTCATGTACGTTCCCTCTCCTCGCCCACCAACCTTCCTCCCTCCTCTGGGAAAAGAAAAGGCTGACGGTCGCGCTTGTGTGCACGGACCCTGCAGGGCGAGGAGCTCAAGGTGGAGCAGGCCGAGTGGGACGACATCAGCGTCATCTCCTACCACGACTCGGGGGTCGTGGCCACCCTGCGCCGGGCGGCCCGGCCGCTCCCAGGCAGCCCGCAGTCGCAGGACCGCACCATCACCGTCAATTTTGTGCTCCTCCGCAGCGTCACCCGCGGCATCAAGGTTCGTCTCCTCCTTCTCCTCGACCACCCGTGGCAACTCCCCAAATAAGTTTTTAGAAAATAATATTTTATTAATAAAATAATAAAACGGAACAGGGCCAGGACAGCCGTAACAAGCTGTTCGCGCTGATGCACGCCGGGCTGGGGAGCGTCAACTCGCTGCTGAGCGCCTACATGTGCCTCGAGCGCCCCACCGTCTTTGGCGAGCTCCGCAAGATCCAGAAGTACATCACCTCGCTCCCCCAATGGGATGGATCGCCTCACATAATTGGACTGACCACTCGCACACTACGCGACGCCACGGCAGACGGCTGGGCAAGGAGGCCTTCCCGCTGATCGAGCAGACGCTGTACGGGAACCACCGCGAGATGCTCATCACGCCCGACTTCCCCATCGTGGGCAAGGTCGGCCACGCCCACGCCGGTGCGGTCCAGCTTCCTCCGTCTTAGGGGTCGGCGGCTGGGCTGATCCCCCCCCCCCCAACATCCCCAAATACGCGCGCCAGGCTATGGCAAGGCCAAGCTGATGGACACCGACGCCTTTGCCGACTTCCGTTCGCTGTGTGCCCTCCACGGTGCGTTTCCAGCCTCTCGAGGTCTTGAGAAGAGAAATATATACAAATAAAAATACAAATAAATAAATAAATAATTAAATATAAATAAATAAATATGCTCATTTTCTCACGCATGCGCGTGGGTGGGCTTGGCAGGCGACTACGTCACGGTCGAGGTGCGCTCTCGCTGGGTCCTTCCTCGCCAATGAGTCCTTAACGTAGCGGCTGACGTGGTGATGGTCCAAAAAAACAGCCGTTCATCAACTGGGACTGGGACGGGCGGATCCAGAAGATCGGGCCGTACTACCGCGTCTTCAAGCGCGTCTCCATGAACTGGAAGGGCAACGTCGGCAACATGTCCATGATCGAGGCATGCCCCCTCGCCCCCCCCTCTCGCCCCGCCAGAGCCCTGGGCTCGGGTCCCTCACACGCGAGTGACTGCGCAGGAAATCGAGATGACGCCGCGCTACCAGCGCTGGATTGATGAGTGCGCACAGCTCTGGGGCGGCCTCGACATCTGCGGCCTGTACGTCTCGGCGCCTCGCCTTCAGGCTTCACGCCACCACGTCATCATCATTCTCATCATCGTCGTTGTTGGTGGTCGTGTGCGCAGCGACTTTGTGCACAGCCGGGACGACGACAAGGAGTACATCCTGGAGCTCAACGACACGGCCATCGGGTGCGCGAAAGCTGCTGGATTTCTTCACGCGCCCCCTTTCGAGTGCGTCTCTCTCACTTGACTCTGTGTGCTCGGGCGGGCGGGCAGGCTGGTGCACCAGCACGAGGTCGAGGACATGGGCCACATGCGCGATATCGGTGCGTGTCGCCGTCCCTTCTTGAAGGTCTGCCTCGGCCGCGCGTCTGACAGCAGCAACGTGTGGGCCGGCGCTCGTCAGTGCTGATGCGCATGGCCGCGGCGTTCCCGGGCGCTCCGGCCACGGGCCCGGCGCCTGCGGCCGACGCCGCCGTGGACGGCGACGACAAAGAGGCCAAGAAGGCCACCAAGAAGAAGGACAAGAAGAAAGAGAAAAAGGACAAGAAAAAGGACAAGAAAAAGTCAAGCGACACTGCCGCAGCGGAGAAGGAGAAGAAGGACGAAGAGGAGGAGGAAGAAGAGACCGAGGTCGCGCAAGAAAAGGCGAAGGACGGGGCTGTTGGGGGAGAAGAGGAGGAGCGCGATCCGGCCCACCGCGTGCGGGACCTTGAGGAGCAAGTGGCGCTCCTCCGCCTGGAGCTCGCACGTGAGCGCGAGAAGCACGCCTCAGGGAAGGACCCCAAGAAGGAGAAGAAGGACAAGAAGAAGGGCGGGGTCTTGGACAAGCTTCGCAGCTGATCATCATCATCAACAGGGATGGGCATCATGCACCACAGCACCATCATGACCAAGGAGAACTTTGACATTGAATGGGATGGTGCATCACAGAGCAGATATCACACCTACCCGGGCATGCTCTATGATACTGCGCCAAGAACATTTACCCTGCACAATAGCCTGGTCAATGTGACTGTGCCACTGGTCTATGGCATGGGTGGCCATGCACCAGTGCTGTTCAAGGTGATGAGCTCTTCAACATCATTGACTTGACTGCTGGTGCAGATCACATGGCTGTGGCGTCATTGGCACCCACATACAGCAGACTCCTGTAGAGCAACTAGCCCACTGGCAGCTGCTGAAAGGCGCTGATCTTGGTCCCTGCACAGCCAGACACCTTGACCAGCAAAACTTGCACTGACACTGGTGGAATGACATACACCACAAGGCTTGATCAGGAGTAGTCCACCTGTATGTTGCAGGCCTGCCAATACAGTACTGGACCTGGTACAACATAGAGTTCTGAATGGGCTACAATGTGTCTATGGCCATGTGGAGAACATTTTCATATAGCATGCACAACAACAACGTCATGATTGGTGAATGGCAGTGACTAATCAATTCACAGGCTGTGAGCCCAATCAAGTGGAACAAAGTGTTGCTTTTTGCCAGCAATCCACCTTTTGCCATGCAGCACACATGCCCACACAACATGTGGTCTCCTGCAACAGACCAGTGTAGTGCATGCCCCAACTACATGAACACCAACAATGCTAGTGCCTTGTTTCCATCTGCATACATCTGCTGCCCTGGTATGGTCATCATGGGCAACAAAAATGGTGGTGATGGTTGCCACCCATGCCCAGCCAACACCTACACCAACAATGGAGCTTGTGTACTGTGCCATTTTGGCCAAACAAGCCCACCAGGCAGTGCGCTGTGCAGCTTCTGTGTGTATGCAATGAGGCCTTGCAAACAGCTGTCCATCATAGGCCTCAGCACAGTGCACTACCCAAACGGCATTTTTGACAGCATTTATGAGTGGAATGGTGAAGACACTTTGTTGTTCCAACTGCTATACCAGTTTGCTGGTGGGTTTGATATTTGCTTCTTGGGTGGCATATCAGAGGCTTGGGCCTGGCAGCCTTGCAGCAGGTGTGATGTGCTCAGAATGGGCAACCTGGGTGAGACAACCTACGTGGTCAGCAACAACTGGGGTTCACCAGAGCAGTGGCAGCCAGGCAACCTGTCCATTACAGGTGTGGGGCCTTGGCCAACAACTATGCCGACTGTCACTTGTGTTGATAGCAGGGTATCACCCAGCGTTTCACACAATGTGTTGCCTATTAGTTACATTACCCACAACACGTTCATTTTCATTGCATTTCTTTTACCTACCCAAGCCCAACTTTTTTTACCAGGAGTACTCCCTCAGCATCAGCATTACCATTGTCACTCCTAGGGGCATTGGCTTCACCTTTAGTATCAGCGTCAGAGGTACCATCACAGTTGCCCTCAGCATCTGCATCATCCTTAGCATCAACTTCACCATCAACATTGTCTGATGGTGACAATGATGCCAATAATGGTGGGCTTCTTTATTGCAACTGGTCCTGCCATGACCAAGCTGACAGCAACCATGGCCACTGGTCACAGTTCAGTGCCTCAAGGTAGCATGGTGGCAGTGAATTTTACCACCATGTTTGCAGGCACCAGCACAGTGGTGGAGCAGACCAACATGGCCATGACAGGCGGCACACTCTCACTTAGCTTTGCTGGCGTGCATTACAAAGCACCCACCATGTTGGCCAAGTTCTCCTTTGTCCTCACCAGCTGGCCCACCACCACCACCACCACCAATAACACCACGTGCCCTTTGCACTAATATTAAGTAAGTAATAAATAAATAAATAAAGTTTAATTTATCTTGTTTTTGTTTTTCTTTGTTTTTCTACAACTTAGTAGGAGTAGACCAAGTTGTGGCACTTGGGTGTCACAATGGGCAGCAACTGTTCCTTCTTGGAGATCTTGTCACACTCAATGATATACAATGTGATATACATGCATGTTTACATTGTGGACATGGCCAAGTATATGAATAGTGTTCTTGTAATCATTTTACCTATTATTAAAATATACAAATACACATACAAACCTCAGCATTTCAAAGCTGCACTTGGTGCTTACAGTTGACGTGTAAATGAGAATATCAACATCAGCCCATGCAGTATTAACATCTTTGAAATCCTCATACAGGGTTTCAGTACTATCATTATCATATTTGATCTTTGGTGTTGGATTTACCATGTGAATCTTGCATTTGAGAGTGTCAGGCTCAAGCTTTGATGTGGAGATGACAACATATGGCTCAACTTGCGCTTTGACCGCAGCACCGAGAATAACAGTATGAAAAGCATGAAAAGTTTGTCTTTCTTCTCTGTCTTGACCAGTTCAATGGAGAAGGAGAAGAAGGATGAAGAGGAGGAAGAAGAAGAGACCGAGGTCGTGCAAGAAAAGGCGAAGGACGGGGCTGTTGGGGTGTTTCGGTTTTGTTGCAACAGTCAGGCCAGGTCCGATTGGCCTCTGCTTGTCAAAATAAAATACCCCATTTGGAGAAGTCGGCTGCTCTCGGCGGGTCACTCCATGAAATTTCTGGTATCGCCTACTTTCTCTTGCGGGCGGCAACAGTCACTGAACAGTGCCGTACGTCCCTGCTCTCTCCCACACCATCCCCCTGCACATGCGGCGCTGCTTCGCTTACACCACGACTCGGTCGGTCTCATCTGGGGCGAGCACGGTCCGGACCACCTCCTCTTTGGGTACGGCCTGATATAAAATCAATCAATAGATGTAAAAATGTTGCGGTTGTTCACTTTCCGGACCGGACGTCCGCAGACTGGCGAGGAGCCTCCCCGGGGTCATGGGCAGTCCTCGCAACCGCCGCCGCCCGCCGTTTGTCGACAGCGACCACCGGCGACCAGCAGTCCTGTGGCGCGCTCTCGGCGGCTGAGGCCCAAGCCCGCCTTCCCGAGTTCGACCTCGTACTGCACCCTCTTAAAGATCCTTCCTCTCTGCGTGTTCGTGTCTCGTCGTGTCATGCGGAGCATCGGTGCTCAATTCTTGTCCTTCTTGTTCTTCTTTCTTATGCTCTTCAGCTGCTCGACGTGCGAGAGCCCGACGAGTGGGCCGCCGGCCTGATCGGCAACGCCAAGACCATCACCCTCGGTACATACACACGCACGCACGCGCGGTTGTGTGCTCCAGAATCTCACACGCGCGCGCTGTTCAGGGCGAGTGATGCGCGACGTGGGCACCGACGAGCTCCAGAGCCTCAAGGACAAGAACCTGCTCGTCTACTGCCGCTCCGGTACGCGCACGCGTGTGTGTCGTGTCGTGTCGTGCGCGTGTGTGTTGTGTGTCGCACGCACGAGCAGCGGTCACTCACAGTGACACACACACACACACACATGCGCACGGCACACACGGACAGGGGCGCGGTCGGCGGTGGCCTGCGGGGTGCTGGCCAAGAACGGCTTCCGCGTGACCAACCTGGCCGGCGGCTTCCGCGGCTGGAGCCAAGCCTCGGCCAACAACAACAACAACAAGCCCTGATGGGGGATGAAGACGATGGTGGCGGGGTGGCGGTAGGCAAGTGTGATTGTTGTTGAAAATGAGTCGTTGTTGTAGTATTTTATAACCGCGCCCGTCTCGTCGCTCCTCTTCCTCTTCCACTTCATGTCGTCCTCCTCTTTCTTCTTCTTCTTCTTCTTGTTCATCGTCCATAAATCAGCAGTTGCACGCGCCCGGGGCCGGCGCGGCGGGCTGTCCGCTGGGCTGCTTGTCCGGAAACACGACGGCTGCACCGCACACACGCACACGCACGCACCGCACACACGGGTGAGCGCCGGACGCGAGGTGCGCTGGTGTTGGGCGGGGCGGGGCCGTACTGGTCTGATGGACGACGGGGTCGATGCCCGGGAGGGCGGCGGCGACTTGTCGGAAGAGGGGCTTCACGTTGTAGCCGGCCTTGGCCGACGTCTCTATGAACATGGCCCCGAGCTCCTTGGCCTTGGCCTCGCCCTCCTCGGCCGACACGCACCGCTTGTCGGCGAGATCGGTCTTGTTGCCCACCAGCATGAGGATGACGTCGTTGCCGCGCTCGGCCCTGATGTCCTCCACCCACCTCACCGTGTCCAGGAAGGTCGCGCGGTCTGGTGGTGGAGGCCACCGCGATGTCAGCAAAAGAAGAAGAAGAAGAAGGTTGAAGGAGGCAGCGAGGGCGAGACGCACTTGTGATGTCGTAGACGACGATAGCCACCGCAGAATCTCGAATGTAGCTTGGGATGAGTGAGCGGAACCTCTCTTGACCAGCTGCGCCCCAGCCAAGCGTGCATTTGCACCAAAGTCAATGAAGTAGAAAGTCATGTAAAATGCTCTGAGGCATTGTGATTTATGAGCTGAGAACGGGGAGGCACAGGGCGAGCGATTGAGTACCTGTATCCCAGAGCTGCAGCCGAATGGTCCTATCCTCCAAATACATGGTCTTCGAAAGGAAATCAATGCCAATGGTGGCCTGTGGGATGTCCAAGGTTCACCCCGTGAGCTTCCTTATGGTGCACATACGCTCTACCTCGTTAAAGAGGGGAGATGTACCTGGTAGGTGTTATCAAAAGTGTCGTACATGAATCTTGTGATGATGCTGGTCTTTCCCACTGATTGGTCGCCCAAAAAGACCAACTTGTACTTGGCGAGCGGATTTGAGCCTGCCATCTCCGAAATCTTTCTCCTTTCTGTTCCTCCTGCGAAATGAAGCCCCTCGACACTGTTGCCCAATTCCAAAGCAAAATCTAATCTGCAACTTCCCTGTCCCCGAATTCCTTTCAAATATTTCTGTTTTTCTCTCCTTTTCTTGCCACGTCAGCACAAAGGACACATGCTTTGCATATTTTTTAGGACGCGTTGGGTGCTCCTGGCCCAGCAGCGAAACAGAATTTGGGCACAACTTGCGGGCACCAGTCGGGACGTTGTCCGCTGCTTGGCCTAATTAAATGCATACAATGCGGGTCAGGTAAACGGCTTATGGGCGCTCGAGATAAAAGGACATACCCCGCACAGCAGTCCTCTTCTCCACTTCTTAGCCTGACCAAGCGAGCAAAGCAGCATGCGCCACAACAACCAGCCCGCCGACCGACGAGCCATGCTGGCATCCGTGACCGTCCTGGTCCTCTTCTTCTTGTGCCTCGCCCTAAGTGACGCCCATGCCTCCGGCAGCAGCTCGGAGCGCACGGTCGTTGTGGAGATGAAAGGCACCACGCGAGGCTGGCAAGCAATCAAGCGTGCTGCCGCTCTCGACGACGAGCGCGTGGTCTTCCACATTATCTTCCGGTGCGGTGTCTCTTGGCCACCATCGCCCCTCTCCCTCGTCCTGCAATGCCTCCCTCGCCTCCTTACGGCTTGTGCGTGTTCACTTGGGTGGCGTGCATGCAGGAACGAGAGGGAGGGCGTGGTGGAGGACGTGGCGCGGGCCGTTTCCGATCCCGACTCGCCTCGTTATGGCCAATATCTGACTCGGCAACAGTTGAGGTACTTGCCCTCCTTGAGTACCTCCATTCTTCTTTCTTGGCCAATTGGTTTGTGCTTTTTATTTGTTGGGCAATAATCATTGCAGAGTTTTTTTTAAACCTATTATGTTTTATTGGTTGGGCCCACAACAACCACAACAGGGAACTGTTGACACCATCAGAGGAGGTAACGTCACCGGTCATGGAGTGGCTCCGGCGCGAATCGCAGGGGGACGCGTCGCTGAGCTGGAGGCTCCGTGGCGATCACATTCGCGTACGACTCGACGGCTACTACGCTGCACAACCATTTCTTTTCTCATCTGCCATAATTCCCCAAACCAGGTGGAGGCGTCGGTGAGGAGCGTCGAACGCATGTTTGCCACGCGCATGGCGCGTTACGTTCGTCCTGGCGATCGGCCCCGGATCGCCATCACCCAGAGTACGGCTTCTGGCCTGTCGATTTGTTTTGTTTTTCTTCTCTATTTTTACAAAAGATTTATGATCATTACCTTTTGGCCTGTCGACCTGTTTTCCATTCCTTATTGTTTTGTTCCGAATAGACATACTTATCCACTTTTTGCGCTGCGATGAAGGTGCGTCGATGCCCAGGTCCGTAGCGCGGAGCGTGTCGTCGGTGCGAGGCCTGGACAACTTCTACAAGATGGCCAAGTTCGGCGCCTACCGCCCGATCTCTGCCGGCCCCAGCAGGCTTGTGGTGCGACTCCAAGGCTTGGCCCTCAATCGCACCACACGGAAGCCCCTTTTTTCATTTTTTTAATTTTTTTAAAATTGTTAAATATAACTAATAAATCCGTTTTGACGACAGGGTCGAGACTTGACCGGCTACGTCACGCCCACCTACCTCCGGTCCCACTACGGCGTGCCCTCGTCGGCCACCTTCCACTCGAGCAACACCCAGGTGCCCCAGCCCGAGATAAAGTTACACATATTTTGCATATTTCAACTGTATTTTCGATCTGCTGTTGTGTTTTTGCACACCAACAGGGAGTTGTTGCGTTCAACGATTACTACAACTCGGATCTGCTCGCTGTACACCACCATCGCCATCACCACTTCCCCAATCATAACCAACAATAACAACATGTTGAACCATTCAACCACGATCCTGCTGGTGCAGATCTTCGAGGCCTACTTCAACGAGACCTCGGCGCCGATCCGCAACGTGGGCTCGCCCTCGTGCCTGACCAGCTCCCCGCCCTGCGACAGCGTCGGTGCGGCGACTCTCCACCGCGGGCTCCCGCGTCTGCTCCGTGCAATGTTCTAATACCCGATGGGCGCACACACGTACACGTTTAACAAACAGAGAGCAATCTGGACATGCAGTACATCCGGGCGATGGGCACCAACGTGACGACCATCTTCCACCACGATACCACCGGCTTCATCTACAACTGGGCCACTGACATCATCTCCGGCGACGTGGAAACCGCTCTTGTGCGCTCACCAGCATCCCGCCCACTACATTTCGCACTTTATTTTTATTTTTAAAAATAAATTTACCATCATTTTAACTCTTGATTTTGTGGTGTGCAGGTGTACTCGATCTCGTACGGCTACGACGAAGGAAAATCGCAGGAGGCCGAACGGCAGCTGGCCGCCTTGGCCGCTCTCGGCATCACCGTCATCGCCTCTACTGGTGCCTGCTTGCTCTCTTCCTGCATTTCATTACATCTCTTTTTTTTTTTAAATTTATGTATTTCGTTTAAGCCTATTTTTGTTTTATGCTCTACTTTATGAGTTAATTTTTCTTTTATTTATTTGTTTATTTTTTCGTTTGAACAAAGACAAAGAATGAGACTCATTGTGGGTGGTGATGGGCATTCATGTGTGTGAGTGTAGGCGACACGGGCGCGACGGGTATCGAGGGCATCGTGCCCATCAACATGACCTCCTGGTGCTTCTATGGCGGCTGCGCGCACGAGACCTCCGCCTGTGCGTCCCATCCCCCCTCCCCCTCTCCAAAGCTGTGGCTCTTCTTGTTCTATGAATGCTGATTGATGTTGTGTTGGCATCACCATCACACAGGCGGGCAGGTCATCCTGTCGGATGACTCCACCACTCTCATGATCCCGCTCGGTACGCATCCCCCATGTCTTCATCACGACGTTCATTCCCCCCATGTGGGCGCTCATGGTGATCGTGCATGCCTGTCTGCTCGTTGCTTGCCTGCGGAGCAGGCAGACCCGACATGATCGACAGCATCAATCTTGACGTGCTGTTCCAGGCCTTTGACTCGTGGGCGCAGGCCAACCCGACCTGCAACCTCGGCCTCGAGCAGGACCAATGTACGCATGGCTTCCTCCTCCTCCTTGCCCCCGATCTAGCCTGGTCTGGCCCGGGCCTCGGGCCGAGCTTCCGTCTGACGCGCGCTCACCGCCGCTGCCACCACTGCCACCTTCGTCTCCGCAGACAACACGACGTACTATCTGTACAGCGAGTGCGCCTGTAGCGCCCTCACCTACGGCACCTACGGCGGCGTCGCCTTTGTGTACGACAATCATGAGCATGACGCCTTTCGCTTCGTGGCTCACGGCGAGCCTTGCGGGCGCGAGGCGCGCAGGGAGTTTAAGGACGACCCGAGCAAGTACACGACCCTGTCGACGAGCTACCCGGCCTGCAGCGAGTGGGTCACCGCCGTCGGCGCCACCCAGATGGGTACGTCGTGGTCTCTTGTCTCACGATCATGGTCATGGTGTTTGATGACGCTGAGATGATGTGAGATGATCGCATAGACGATTCGTGGGAGACCGAGATCGTGGCAAGCATGGACCAGGGCGCCGGGATCACGACGGGCGGCGGGTTCTCGAGCTCCATCGCGCGGCCTTCGTGGCAGGAGACGGCCGTGTCGGCCTACCTGGGCAACTACAGCGACCTCTTGCCCCCGTCGGCCTACTTCAACCGCAACGGTACCGTCGTGTTCCCTTGCTTGGCTGCTGACATCAGCGCGTGCCCTAACCAATGGACGTGCTTTTTATATACGCCAGGCCGAGCCATTCCTGACGTCTCGTTGCTGGGCTTCAAGTATGTCATCTTGACGAGCGCCACGGCCGGCGGTTTTGTACGTCATTTTTTATAAACTTTGTTTAATAATTTTTTATTAAGAAAATAATACAAATTTCAGATTTTAACAATACTCCAATCCAATGGCAGTCGGTAGTGGCCGGGACGAGCGCGAGTACGCCCTCGTTTGCCGGGATGGTGGCGCTGGTCAACAACGAGCGGCTGGCGCGCGGCTCGTCGCCCATCGGCTTCCTCAACCCGGCCCTCTACCAGATCTTTGCCGAGAGGCCCGAGGCCTTCATCGACATCACGTTGGGCAACAACAAGGCCACAGAGTCGTTCGTGAGCCTTTACGGCTACACGGCCGCGCCTGGCTGGGATCCGGCTTCTGGCGTACGCACTCACATCTTCCTCACAACGAAGGAAGTGCTCATGGTGGAGGATCATGAAGAGGCTGATGATGACCATCGTGTTGGGGGGCACATTGAACAGTTGGGGGCAGTTAACTTCCCGGTGTGGTTCGATGCGCTGGTCAGTTACAACAACAGCCAGACTGGAGGCGGGGGCGGTGGGAGCCCAACCTACAGTGCCGCTTCGAGCTCGGCGTGGCCCTTCTGGCTTGCGTTGCTCGACCTGCAGTTCCTTTCACCTCTTCTCTTCTGATGATCACATCATCGTAAGTTTTCAGTCACAGCGTAGTTCGATGATTGCGTTTATTTATGTTAATAAAATGTTAAATAAAGAAACTTTTGGCCGTTTCCTTTTCTTCCAGCCGCCAACAATTTTGCCTTCTTCGCCTGCACGCCAATGCTCCCGCCCGTGGGACAAACTGCTCCCGCCAAATTCCGTATTAATTCTGTTTATTTCTTTCCCTTAACGGAAATTGTTGTCGAAATGCACACAAGAGCTTTTGGTGAGAAAGTTGGCGATGGAGGTGGTGGTAAAGACGCTCGCGGGCAAGTGCCTCTGGCTGGCGGTTAGTGAGTCTGAGACTATTCTATCCGTGAAGGAAAAGATTCAAGACCAAGCCAACATGCCTACTGAAATCCAGCGCCTCATCTACGCCGGCAAGCAACTCGATGACTGGAACACGCTGGGCTACTATCAGGTGAAGAACGGGTCCACGCTCCACGTGGTCCTTCGTCTGTTCTGCTCTTGTGGCTGGAGCGAGGCTCCTCTGCCCATAGGTAGTCCACTTGACCTCCTGGAGTTTCATCAAAGCTCGTGTCCTCACAGAGTCTGCTGCAGGTGAGTGCCCTGTGGCAAGTGAGAGCGACAAGAGGGAGCTGCATGAATGGATTGGTGTGGACATCTTTTGTAAGCTGGCACCGAAGCTCAAGTACGCCTCCTACGATCCTGAGAACCGACCTTTCGATGTGATCCTCACCATAGAAGGCCCAGCAGGCTCTCCCTATGCTGGTTTGCTCCTCCCCCTCTACAAGTCTTTTGTGTCTTGTTGTTGTTGTTGTATTTGGCAGTCCCTTGACCCTTTGCATTCTCAGGTGGCACGTTTGATCTGCATGTGCAGTATGTGCTGGGCTATCCACAGAAACGGCCACGAGTGGCATTCATCACACCCATCTGGCACCCCTGGGTCAACGAGGCAGGCTGCATCTACGTGAAGGCGCTTAACACAAACAACAAACGGTTCAGCTTGGTGAAAGTGCGTGTGCTCCCCCATTTGCCCAAGGGAAGTTGAGAAAACTGTTCTTAGTAATCGATGTTTGATCGTCTTGTCAGGCAGTGAAGCAAATGTTGGCCCAATTGAAAAAGAAACTGCACGGGCGGGGCGGCCAGGGTCTTGATGCGTGGGTTGAACACGATGGACAGGGTCGTGGCCAGGTTGTCATCGAGCGACGACGGTATCGGTACCCAGAGCTGCACTACGCGTGCCCAGCTGCGTTCAAAGCCCAAGTCAAGACGCTGCTCCTCCTTCACCACCGCGATCTGGTGCCCTTGCCAACAGAGCTCCTGTGGCTCGTCATTCGCCACCTTGCTTGACTGGAAACACTTTTTTAATAAAAGTGTAGCGTGCATGTAAAGTTGCCTTAAAAATTACAAAAAAAAATACAAAAAAAACAAAAGTTGATTTTTCTCTTTTTCGATTAAAATAAAAATAAGTCAAAAACGGATTAGTTGCCGTAGTCTTCGTCGAAAGCGCTGCTCGAGGAGGCGAGGAGGGGCTCCTCAAGCTGTCGGTAGCCGTCCGAGCCCTTCTTGCCGGTGCCCTTGACCGAGCCCTTGACCGACCAGGCGTCTTGGATCGGCACCGGCTGCGCAGCCGACAAGTTGTCTGTGTCCCGCGCCACCATCAGCATCATCGTCGCGCCCAGCCTCGAGACAGTCATGACCGTACCGCCAACAGCGCCGTAGGTCTTGGCGGACTTGAGGTGGCGCTTGGTGAGGAGGCGGTCCTCCTCTTGCAAAATTTGCCACGGCTCCGGGAAGAAGGTTCGCTGGACACTGTTTTTGTTTGTTCAAATTTTTTTGTTATATTACATTTTTTTGTTATTTATTATTATTATTTGGCAGCGAGAGGAGTAGGTGGAGGAGGGAGAGGGCTGCGTACTAGGCAAAGATAAAGTCGGGCAGGAGACAGGCCACAGTCCCCAGCAGGATCCACATGTAAATGCTCGGCACTCCACACAAGTGGACTGAACCAGAAACAAAAAAATATACAAATAAAAAGAAAAAGAAAAAGAAAAACCATCATGAGAAGAAGCAAACTCCAGAAAAAAGAGAGAAATTGTCGGAGAAAAGGCAGCGTGTAGCGTACAGAAGACGAAGAACTGGTTGGGGAAGACGTAGATGAAGAGGCCCTCACCGAGCACGACGATGATGTACAAGAACAGGCTGCCCCAAACCGTGAAGTGGACCAGCCAGTTCCAATTGCTGCCACACATAGAAACAAAAACGTCAGCTTGTGCGTTTTGGGCGGACGGCCTGGGCGCGTAGGCGTACTTGACGTGGAAGAAGAGCTTGAGGAAGACGACGATGATGCCCACCATGATGATGGCGTGACCCATCGAGTAGAAGCCCAGGTCCCGCCCTTCCAAGTCCTCCAGTCCATCGCCCCACAGGAAGTACGCTCCGAAGAAGATCACTGCACCGACAACAAAGAAATGGATTATTTTGGCAAATAACACAAATATAATTAAAGAATAGAATATAATAAATCATGGAATAAAAATAAAATATTTATATGAAAGAGGTTCAAGTACCGAGCGAGTGGTAGATGGAGGCCGCGAACCAGCCGCAGAGCGACCACATGGTGAAGACCTGGTTGCTCTGCACCCGCTCGTACACGTGCGGGTTCTGTACAAGTAGACGACGACAACGGATCGATGAGCAACAAGAAGAAGAGCGCGAGTCATGAGCTCAAACGCATATGCGGTGGGTGGAACACAAAGGCAGAAGGACGTACGGCCTCGATGACTTGATGCGAGATGTCGGTCTCGAAGACGGCCACCGCGATGGGCGGCCAGGCGGTGAACATGATGTTGAAGAACGTCATCACCCAGTCGTCGTACAGCGTCTGCGTATTTCAAATTCCTCAGCATTTTTGCAGACAACAAAAGGGCAATGGTGGCGATGATGATGATGATCACGTGCCTGGCTCGAGAAGCCGGAGAAGATGGCGAACCAGACTTGGGCCAAGAAGACGGCAGCGTTCTTGTAGAACGAATAGTGGATGATGAGGGCGTTCCTGATCATCGAGTAGCGCCCGTGCACGCAGAGGAGCCGCTTCAGGTGGCGGAACTGGTGGAGGGCAAAGTCCGAGGCGCGGGCGGCCTGGTTGCCCTCCTTGCCGTAGATGCCCACGCCCACGTTGGCCTCCTGGATCATGCCCACGTCGTTGGCGCCGTCGCCGATCGACAGGCACACTTCGCCCGACGTCTCCTTGATCAGCCGCACCACCTTGGCCTTTTGCAGGGGCGTCACGCGGTTGCAAATCACTGCACATTTTATACGGAATGTCAAGAATATATAATGCCACTGAAGGAAACAGAAATAATAAAAAAAAAACAAACAAAAGCCAAAACAATTGTGGAGCCGAACCAGAGTGGCAGCTACGGGCGAGGTTGTAGAAGAGGGTCTGGTGGTCCTTGAGGGCGAACTTGAGGCTGCCGCCGTCGATCACCAGCGCGCGCTTCTGCTTCTGCGGGCGGGTAGAAAATCGGTCAACGTTAAGCGCCTCCTTGAGAAACGACGACGACGGCAACAACAACAACAACACAAGCGTGTGTGAGAGAGTCGCGGTGCAGTTCTTATACATAGAACATAGAAAAGACGATCGGATGTGGATGTAGAAGCATCACCAGCACTCAAAATAAGAAACATACGCGCATTGGGGCGACAAGACGTACAAGCTGCGTTGCCACAACGCTGGTCTCGGGCGAGGCCTCGCTGGGCCTGTCCAGCTGGTGTTGCGTGAGCAGCTGCAGGCACTCCTCCGTCGACTCGGCGTTGATGACGATGAGCTGTTTGCGCATGTGGAATGTGAGTCACGCACAACATTCCCCAAATAGTAACGATAATAATAAGAATAAATAGAAAAAAGCACCTCCATGTCGCCGTTGAGGAGGCGCGAGGAGTAGCCAATGTTGATGGCCGTGGCCTGCTTGTCGCCGGTGATGACCCACACGCGCATGCCGGCCTCGAGCAGGTAGGCAATGGTCTCGGGCACGCCGTCCTGCAGCTTGTCCTCGATCGCCGTGGCGCCCACGATCATGAGGTCGCGCTCAAACTCGTCGCACACGCGCTCGACCTGCCTCGGCCGCACACACGCACACACACGCGCGCGCGAACGTGAGTGGCTTCCTCAGGGCGCGAGCGCGCATCGGGCCACGTACGGCTTCTTCGCGGCCGTCCATGAGGGTGGAGGCCTCGCTGTAGCGCTCGAGGAACGAGGCGCACTCCTGCTCGGTCAGCGGCCTCTCGGCGTAGACCAGCGTCCTCAGGCCCTGCACGAATTGGCCAATGAGAAGCTGACGGAGGATGATGATGAAGAGGATGATGATGAGCACGTACCTCCTTGGAGAAGAGGTCGAGGTCCTGGAGGGTCTTCTCCTTGAGCTCGTCGTCGCCCTCGCGCAGGCGTGAGTACATCATGGTGTCGGCGCCCTTGGTGATGAGCTTGAGCTGCCCGTCGGGCAGGCGCACGACGACCGACATGCGGCGCCGGTCGGAGGTGAACTCCATGCTGCAGAGGACCTCGAAGACGAGCTTGCCCTCGCCGTTGATCTCCAGCGTGATGGTCTGCGTCGAGCGCGACACGAACACGATTCCGTTGTCCTTGGCCGCCCGGCAAAGCGCCTCCTCATCGGGCGACGACGCTTTGTAAATAAGCTCTGCATAATACCACAAAAAGTATTTGCCGATTAATTGCGGATAAAAGAATGCACTAAAAACATATTTAAAAACAAATTGAAATTGTTTGAAAATGACAAGAAAAAAAACAGGGTAGCGGCAAACCTTTGGTCTTCCGATGGATGTCGGTCACGGCCGAGTGGCACACGGCAACGGCGACCAGGAAATCGAAGATCTCCTTGGCCTCTTGCTTCTCGGACACGTCCTGTCGCGTACAACCAAGAGAACATTCATTTGAACATTCTGGGTCATACCCGTGGCGGACGTGCCAGAGCAGAGAGAGAGCGCGCGCGTACCATGATGCCCTTCAGGGCGCCTTCGCCAGCATCGTCGTAGACGCGTCCGTTGATGGAGCACTTCCTAAAGTCCATTTGGTTCTCGGTCAGGGTGCCCGTCTTGTCGCTGAACACGTAGCGGACCTACGTGCACATGCCAAACATTCCACGAAGAGAAACGGAGAAGATAAATACGCGAGAATGCAAGGAATGCATTCGTGTAGCGGACAAGAGGAGCAGAAGGCAGACGCACAAGGGCGAGCTCGTCGTTGAGGTTGGAGGTCTTGACGGTCATGTGGCCCCGCTCGGTGCTCATCTCGTAGTCCCACTCCATGAACCGCGCCTGGATGACCTTGACCAGCTCGAGCGACACCACCAGCGAGAGCGGGATGAGGTAGGCCAGCAGCGCAAAGTAGGCAAAGAACTGCTTCACGCCGGCGACCCACGGGCCATCGGGATCGGCCTGCCGAGTTCATCACCATCACCATCGCCATTAGCCTTCTTGTTCACCATTCCCATCATCTTTGGCTCTTGAGGACGAGGAGAAGGGTGCGCACGGTGAGGTAGGGGCTGTCCACGGCGTAGTAGTAGTCGAACAGGCCGCCGCCGACGCCCATGGCCAGGTTGATCAGCATGTTGATCACGAACAGGACCAGCACATACCTACGGTGATGGTAATTGTTGAGAAAAATTCAAAGTATTTGGAAGAAAAAAAGAGAAGGAGGCGCACTTGTTGAGGCGCTTGTCGAGGCGCGAGGTCTTGAAGGGCGGCTTCTTTTGGTTGAGGCTCAGCTTCGTCTCCGGCCCGGCGTAGGCGATGACGCCCACCGCCCAGTCCGTGTTACGCAGGAACGAGCTCTGTAGTGTGGCACCAATACAAAGCATTAATAAATATATCTTTAAATAAATAAATAAATATCTTAAAATAATTGGAAAATGAGGGGAAATACCTGGAGGAGCAGCTGTTGGTTGTCGAGCGGGATGGCCTGCGACTCAGAGTCGAGGTGGAGAGTGCCCTTGAACGAGTACATGACGTGGTGCGGCACCTCGCACTGGAGCGTGCCCCGCAGCTCGGACAGCGCCTTGAGCGACAGCCGGCCGGTCTGGACGGGCGCCTTGCGCGGCTTCAGGTTGGTCTCCCTGTGGCGCGCCGCCATCATCGCCATCATCGCCATCAGCATCAGCATGGTCCTGGCGGGGGTGGCGTGGCGCAGTTACCCGTCAAGCTGGGAGGTCTCGATGTAGCAGATGCCGTCCTCGTTGGAGGTGGCCAGCAGGACGAGATCCGCTGGGATCTGCTCGTCGCAGCGCACGTAGACCAGGTTGCCCACGTGCAGCCATCGACTAGGCCCAGAGACACGTCAAGTCAATAAAGAGCCAGAGAAAAGTATTTTTTAAAATACTAAAATCGAATTCAAGCGTGGCGCACCTCCGAGTGACGACGCGCTCGCCCTCCGTGTCGACGAGCAGGTAGCGCCGTCGGTTGATGCGGCTGTCGGCCTTGTGTCGCAGCTGCACCGTGGGCACATTAACCACCACAGACCCGATAATAAATGGAGGTTTCCAATTAAAATTATTGCTCGGTGTCGTGGCGCAACCAAATTTAATAATTAAAAATTAAAATATAATCAGAATAATAAAAATAAAAGGAAGCAAATTGAAACAAGGGGGGGGGAGACGTACGACGTCCTCGTAGCCTTCGCGTACAGCAGCGACGACAAGAATGAAGAGGAGACCCAAGAGCGAGGTCCAGGGCGTGACAGGCGAGATTTGGGGAATGACAGAAATGACGAAGATGAGGGTGAAGTAGATGGTCGTGGCCTTCGAGAATTGCTCCCATAGCACGAAAGGCACAAAGGACAGTAGCGTGTACTTGGACGTGGTGAAGCGATTCTCTGGAAAGTGGTTCGCTTTGAGCTTGTTTCGCTCATGATCGTTGAGATGAATGGGCGGGTAGGACGTTCGACTGCCCTCCTTATGCTTGCGCTTGGCTCTGGCCTGCTTGACCTTGGAATACACCGGAATGGAGGCGATTTTCCGCTTCAGCTTCTTCTTCATCTTCAATTCAAATCTGTCGTCTAATCATTCAGCACGATTTTGACTCTCTCTCTGCCAGTGGCCACGCGTCGGGTAACGCTGAGAGGGCACAAGCTTGCCAGGACAGCTGCACGACCCCCCGAGAAAACGGGTTCGAAATGCAAACGCCAGCACGCAAACAAAGAAGAATCCCAAGAAAAGCGCAGCAGTCATTTTGAGGAACAAAATGTCGACAGTTTTTTTGTACTTGGGCTTTTTGTTCAAGGAAATGGGCAGACGATGAGGGTATTTGTGCCCTTCCCTCTCGGACGGATAGCCACCGGGGAGTAGTTGGCAGCACTCGCAGGTACTTGTTGCAAACGTTGCGGCGTGACGAGGTGTCGGCATGCTTTTGGGTGGGACTTACTAAACGAGTTAATGAGCTGGCACAGCACGCAAAGATGCGGTTGGCTCGCACCATTGATGAGTTTCTGTGTTTTGCCGATGCTTCAGCCAATGGCAAGAATACTTTAGTGCGCCGGCCAACCGCATCAATGCACGCAGGAGTCAAGCAACAAAGGCCCAGGATAAACTGCCCCAGTGGTACGGGGCCTCCGGTACAGGCGCCCTACTGCTTCTTCGAAGTTAGGCAGCAGTCGTCTGCTATAAAACCCACCCAGCTCACGTCTCTCAACCTTTCCTCACAATACTCTTCTCCACGTCAGCAGCATTAGCTCAATGAGTTCCTCAGACGAAGAGCTTCACGACCTCGAAGCGGGTATCTCCCCCACCCTCAACTACGACAACCTCAAGGGCAAGAAGAAGCACGGAGGCGACTCTGAGAGCAGCAGCTCCGACGAAGACAGAGCGGCGGAAGATGCCGAGAGCTCGGGTTCGGCCGACGCGTTGGACCGCTCTGGCGAGGGCCCTTTGAAGGCGCACGGCAAGTTTATCCCTGTCACGCTCTCCTTCCAGAATTTGTTCTTCTCGGTCAAGGTGCGCAAGGGAAAGAACCCCTTCGGCAAGAAACAGAAGAAGACACTGCTCAAGGACCTTAATGGCGAGCTGCGACCAGGCGAGGTCACTGCCATCATGGGCCCCTCTGGTTCGCTTCGTTCCCCCCCCCCCAAAACCCGTCTTCGCTTTTCGTTTTTGTCCGGTCGTCGCTTTTCGTTTTTTCGACCGCGCACACTTTCCGTTTCCTAACGACAGAATCATCTCGTAGGCGCGGGCAAGACGACGCTGCTCAACCTCCTGGCCGACCGAGTGCAGACCGGCAAGAAGAAGGGCTCGCTCACCGTCAATGGCATTCCCAAGGAGCAGATCTCGTCCCGCAAGTGGTCCCGTCTGAGCTCCTACGTCATGCAGGACGACGTCATGTTCCCGATGCTGACACCGCGCGAGACCCTCTGGTTCTCGGCGCAGCTCAAGCTGCCCTTGTCCGAGCCCAACAAGACGGCCAAGATCGACTCTCTCATTGAAGAGGTACAGCTCAGCTTTGAGCGCCACACAGTCAGGTTCATGTGACGATGAAGGTGATGATGCTCACCTCATATGTGCTTCGGAACTCGGCGCAGTTGGGCCTGGAGGGCTGCCAAAAGACCAAAATCGGCGACGCCCAGAGGCGAGGCATCTCCGGCGGTCAACGGAAGCGCGTGAGCATCGGCATGGAGATGATCACCGACCCCTCGATCCTCTTCCTCGACGAGCCCACCTCTGGTTTGTCCTCCCACAACATTGCATTGGCCAAAAGCCGACTTTGTTTAATTATTTTAATTCTTTAAAATAGGACTCGACTCGTCCACGGCCTACACGCTGGTGGAGAAGCTCAACCAACTGGCGTCGATGGGCCGCACCATCGTCACCACTATCCACCAGCCGAGCACGGACATTTTCTTCAAGTTTGACCGCCTCATGCTGCTGGCCGACGGGCACATGGTCTACAACGGCCCCACACGCGACGTCGTCGCCTACTTTGCCAAGCTCGGCTACAAGTGCCCCAAGTACACCAACCCGGCCGAGTACATCAGTACGTCCCACCAAGTGAACACCCTCGGGGTTTGTGCTGGGCTAACGCGTGTTTCTCGTGTAAACTTTAATTGATCATTTAAATCTTATTCTTTTATTTATTTATTTAATGATAATAGTGAACCTGGTGAAGACCGACAGCTACATCGCGAGCAAGGAGGAGGGCGAGGCGCGGCTCAAGCACCTCATCAAGTCCTTCCGCGAGATCCACGGCCTGCCTGAGCTGACCGAGGACGGCGGCGCCTACGCCGACGGCATCAAGCGCAGCGGCACCGAGGCGGCGGCCGCCGCCGCCGCCACGCCCATGTCGCGCCGGTCCAAGCTGGCCGGCTCGGTCCTCCGGCGCGGGCGGCGCCACCAGGAAGGCCACGACGACGCCATCCACCAGCTCAAGGTGGCCGGCGGCCCCAACTTCCTGTACCGGTGGGGCCTCTTGCTGGTGCGCGGCGGGATCATGCAGATCCGCGACCCGATGCAGATCCCGACGCGCCTGATCCAGGCGCTGTTCCTGGCGCTCCTCGTGGGCCTGCTCTACCTCCAGCTGGGCGACGACCAACGAAGCATCAGCGATCGCCAGGGCTCGCTCTTCTTCGTGGTCATGTCCATGGCCATGGGCCCCATGATGAGCTGCCTCGTGACGTTCCAGTCCGAGCGCGCCGTGTTTGTGCGCGAGCACTCGACGGGCAGCTACAGCACGCTGACCTACTACCTGGCCAAGGTCCTCTCGATGCTGCCCTTCCTCACGGTCGTCCCCGTGGTCCAGGGGACGATCACCTACTGGATGGTCGGGTACCAGGCCGAGGCCGACAAGTTCTTCATCTTCCTCGCGGCCTGCATCGTCATCGCCTTCACGGCCCACTCGCTGGGCATGGCCATCAGCGCCAGCGCGCCCAACATGCACGTCTCCATGGCCCTCGCGCCCATGATCTTCATCCCACTCATGCTACTGGGCGGATTCTACCTCAACGATGACTCTGTCCCCTACTGGCTCATCTGGTACGCCGTCAACCTTGTCTTCTTCATCAAATCACCTTATCTTCTTCATCAACAAAATTAACATGATTTTGTTGCTTGTTTGCAGGGCCAAATATTTCTCGCCCTACAAGTACGGCTTCCAGATCCTGGCCCGGGCCGAGTTCGAGGGCCTCACCTTCACGTGCGACCCCGATGAGAACTGCACCCTGTGTACGTCTTCTGGCCAAGCAGCGCATTTATTTATTTTTATTTTTATTTTTTTAATACTTAATATGGTGATAACTGACGTGAACACAATCAATGTCAACTGCAGATGGTGAGCAGGTGCTGCGGACGCTCCACTTGGACAACGATCAGGGCAGCTTCTGGGCCTCGTTCCTCTTCCTCTTCATGCAGTTCTTCTTCTTTCACACCTTGGCCTACACCTTCCTCCGCCTCTTTGCTGGCCGCCAGAAGGCCTAAGCCTCCCAGACTCAAGCCCAAGCCACCTTCTGTAAAAATACTCTATTTATTTACCAATATATCTTCATAACAGGAATTTATCGTGTTTATTACGACTGTTGTGCGATTGGAGCGGAGGTGCCGTAGCTTAGTTGGAAGAGCAGTTTCGCCCCCCCTTGCGCTCCAACTGGAGCCATGGATGCAGACGTGCCTCGGTTCGATTCCGAGCGGTGCCCACTTTGGTGTCTTTTATCGTTTCACGTCTGCTTCGAGGCTTCCTCTGAGGCTTCCTCCTCGTAATCTTCGCCCTCGGGCTCTGGCGTCTGCGCGTGGTGGTCTCGCCTGGCGTCTGCGCGACTGAGTGATTTTTTTATTTTGTTGTTGCGGATGATACAAGCAAGGCCTCTGCCTGGCGTAACCCAAGGGGGATCATGTTCTGGTTTACCTCTCAAAGACGTGCGGGTGGGCCTGGCGCAGGTCGTCGAGCGCCTTGAGTTGGGCGCAGAGACGCTTCTTGGCCATGCCGTCGTCGGAGGCCGCCCACCGCGGTGACGCGTACATGCCAAGTGCTCGGCGCGGGCTCAGATAACTGCCCCCGCCTTCGCTGTCCGAGTCGGCGGTGATCTCGTCCTCCTCTTCTTCCTCCACGTTCTTCTTGGCGGCTTGATGAAGGTCATTGGTCGATCTAGAGACTTGCGACTCCTCGAGTAGCATTTCGCTCCACTTGGCCAGGCCCAACGACAACGTTTGATCCGAGGCAACATGTGAACCTCCACGTGGGGCCTTGACGGCCGCAGGTCGTGTCTTGTTGTTGTTGTTGGGCGACTTTACGAGCAAGGCTCGAGCGGTCGAGCTTGGCTTCTCCTCGCGAACAAGAATGTCGGCCGCTCCGGCGTTCAAGTTGCGGTCGCTCTTGGCCCGTCGGAGCCGAGGGAGCTTCTTCTTGAGGCCCTCAAGGAAGGCTTTGCGCTTGGTGGGCGACAAGCTCCCATCGTCTGTCCGCGCCTTGTCCCCCTCTGGGCCGTGGTTGTTGAGCCGAAGCGGAGGCACACTCGAATCCATCTCTTGACTGTTGTGTTTGAGTGCGTGTGTGTTGAGGATCTGCAGAGTGGCGCGTCGGCTTCAGCTCCTGACAGGACCGTTCGGCTTTGGTTTGAAAAGTACAACTGCGGGGAGATCGTCGTTTATCAACACGCACGGATCCTCTTTAAGTGCGGCTGCCCCAGCAACACTTCGTTGCGCTACCGGGCCGTTTGCGCCAGTAAACATTCACCGTCGAGTACAGGTGCTCGTCTATCATTATCACCTACCATACGTCGACCTTCTCAGGCAAACCGCGTATCGCGGTGTCGTTGATCCCTCGGCCACGTGGCGGTACAACCGTAGGAGGATATCGATAGATGAACCGACCAATGGGCGATAAGCACACGACAAGTGCCCACCACACATGTCGTATGTGCTTGTCGTTGGCCACAGTGTGTGCTTATCGCCCATTGTTGTGGAGTGGAGTGCTGCCTAGGAAGGACCAACAACACATAAAATAAAGTATTGTATTTTTGTTTCTATTTATATTTTCAACAGTAAATGGCCACCGACTCAGCCAGGCGACGTCGCTTGTCTGACGTTGTTGTTGCAACATGAGGCGTTGAGGGTCTCTACCCTCCTCGATCTCGCTCGAGGCAGGCCGTGAGGTTTCACCGCTCCGGCCCGGCCGCGAAGCCATTGAGCGCGTAGGGCATGGCCGCCAGCTGGGCCCGCGCGCACCGCTGGTTGAGGCGTCCGCTTCCAGGCGCAGCGGAGGAGCCCTCACACGACCGCGGCGAGAGCGCCAGGGCCTCCATCCGGCCCCGGCTGGCCTCCTTGAGGGCCAGGTCGTCGAGCGTGGTCCGCGTAGTCGTGGTCCTCGCCGCATTGTCGGCATTCTTTGCAGCTGCTGAGTCCGCTCCCGATCCGGAAAAATAGGCTCTCATGTTGATGTTGTTGTTTGTGGCGGGTTTGGTCGGAGAGGAGGATGTCCCGACCACCCATTTCGCGGAGGCCGCGGCGACGTCGTCGGACACGACACGATCGCGGTTCTTGAGAGCCTGCCGCTTCTGCTTCTGTTCGGCGCTCAGCATCTCGGACCACTTGGCGAGACCCGAGTCGCCTGACGTGTTGGGGCAGGCCGTGTTCTGGGCCAGGCGCTCGAGCTCCTGGCGCTGGAGCTCGTGGAGTCTGGGCATGCCGCGTTCGGGCACGGTGTCGAGCGTCGCCCGCACGTCCTTGCTGCTCTTCGTCCGTCGCAGGAGGGGCAGTTTCTTGGTGAACCCCTTTTTCTTGTCACTTGTGGGCGAGCGCTTCGTCGTGGTCGACGTCGGAGAAGGCTCTTCCTCGGGCTTATGGAGTGGATTTGTGTACGTTCGCAGGTCCGCCATCTCTTCTCCTTCGTCCGCCCCCTCGAGATCTTATGTGCCCTCCTCTTCTCAAGAACTCTACTTCGCTCTTCGATCTTCTTCGTTCTTCTTGTCTCTTTGTTCTTCGTTCTTTGTGTATTTTTGAGAGTCCAAGGAAGGGTCTATGCTGTGGTTCACAGCTTGGTTGAGTGGTCGTGTAGGTGTTTGTTTGACGTCGGTGGTTGCTTGTAAGGTGTTCGGTTTGATACCTTAGCAGCGGTGCCTGTCGTTTCGAAGGGATGAGGGTTTTTTCTGCTCCAGGACAGGCGCGAAATGGCTCGTGGAGTTTAGGTGCTTCTTCATCGGGTCGACGCCCACAACCATAAACGTTTCCTTTTTCACCTTTGTTCTCTTTTCTGTCCGTTTCTTCAATCCTTGTCTTTTTTCTCTTTGTATTTTTCTTTCGTGGTTGGCAACCCTCAAGTCCATGGAGCTGCAGCCCCTGACGGAAAGCCCAGGTGGCGCGGAGGTCCTCCTTGCACGGCTTAGCTTGCCCACTGAGCTTGTGCTGGCCATCTACCAGTACGGCTCCAGGTGCGCCGCGACGCTCTGCACAGGGTCCGTCCTCGTGCCCCAACTCTGCGTTTATGTGTGTGGCTGCAGAGTTTGTGGAACGGCGCAAAGCGACTCCGACTGGGACTTTACCATCGTCGTCGATGATGCCTTCGACCCGACTGCCCCGGACATGTGCCAAGGCCGCACGGTCGCGGTGGGCAACATCGACGCCAACGTGCACCACAAGTCCCACTTTATCGAGCTCATCCGGTACGTACATGTCATATGCAGCTGTGCGCGTGCAGCTTCTCGGCTCAAAGACTTGAGATCTCCAACAACAACAACAAGAGCCCACGACATGCGGGCGCTCACGTGCCTGTGGCTCCCGCCGCAGCACGTCTGGCGCCAGACCGTCGACTTGACGTCCTACTTTTGCCTTGACCTGGGTGCGTTGCGTTCGGCCAACACTGGAGTGTCTGGCGTCTGCGCTCTGCCTTTCCCTCTTCTTCTCCTTCGTCTTCTTGGGGCTGAACATGTTGAGGTCCCGCCAGCCACGCTGCGAACGCCGACGAGCACGATCTCGAGCAAGGCCTTTGGCTATGCTTCGATCTGCTTGCGCGAGGGGCTCGTCCGCAAGGCCAAGAAGAACCTGGTCCACTCGATCCGCTACCTCCTCTACGGCATCCAGATCGCCGAGCGCGGACGCATCCACGACTACTCCGACGGCAACGAGTATTACCACCGCATCATGACCGCGCACGACGACAGCGCGGCGGCCACGGCCGAGGAGCTCGAGGCCCTGCGCGACGAGTACCGACGCATCGCAAAGGAGGTGCACGTCCGCTTCGACGGCCTGCTGCCGCCCAAAGCCAAGCGCCCGCGCAAGCCGCGGCGTTGCAAGCCTTCTCGAGACCACCAGCATGCGCAGATGCCAGAGGAAGCTTCGCAGCAGACATAAAAAGATAAAATACACCGAAGTGTGGCACCGCTCGGAATCGAACCGAGGCAAGTCTGCATCCATGGCTCCAGCTGGAGCGCTTGGTGGCGAAACTGCTCTTCCAACTAAGCTACGGCACCCTCGTCGTCAGCACCCTTCCCCCAATCGCACACGGGTCGTAATTAAACAACAAATTCCTTAAATTCCTGTCGTTACTCCTGCTGTGGTTTCGGTTTGGCGCTCATCATCTGCATACGAGGAGGACTCTTGGTGAGGCGGAAGATAACCCAGCTTATCACTGTCGAGGTCGGTTGGGCACGTACGGCGGCCATGGCTTGGGCTTGTGCCTGCGCTCGGGAGTGGATAACGTCGGGGTCTGCCTTGTCCTCCATCCAGCGAGGGGAGCAGGGCGACTGCCGCCCTGACTCTGGCGAACCAAAGCTCGTACGTCGAGGAGAAGCCCGGGGCGACTGAGCTTCTTGTTGAGCTAAGCTTTCCCACTTGGCGAGTCCTTCAGCACGTGGGGTGGTGGAAGGCGAAACAGGAGGAGAAGCTCGACCGACCAGCAGGTTCAGCTTTCTAGTTGACATGAGGCTGGTTGTCGTTGTTGCTGTAGTTTCTCACTTTCATGCTTGGTGATTGTCAGAACGTGGACCACCAGGTCGTTGACGAGGGGCTGCATCAGGTTTGGATACCTGTGCAGGAAATGGTAAGAGTTGCCAACTGGGCAAGAGGGAGTGTAAGAAGGCTGCTGACACATCGCGTTGTCGGCACTTTCACAACCAAAAGCAAGAAAATTCAAAGCCTAAGAAAACTCCGTTAAACAAGCGGAAATGCTTTTTATCGGTGCGGCTTGATTATTTTTTTGTTTATTTATTTTTACTTCGCACATCAGAGATGGAGGGCAAGGTACCGCAGGGGCTCAGCGCCACAGCAGCAGCCGCAGAGCCCGTGGTTTTTAAATTCGTCACGGGTGCCGAGAATGGAGGGAAGGACGCGAAGCCCCATTTTTCGATTAAATTATCAGAGGCGGCCAGCAAGGCCATTCAGGAAGGCAACAAGGGCGGTGGAGTCACAACCGATGAGGAAAAGAAGAGGAAGCGCGAAGATGATAGGGACGGGTCCAAGGATGCCACCAGCCGAAGTAGCAGCAGTAGCAGCAAGGATGACCGACGAGAGCGGGATGAAAAGAGGAGAAAGACTGATCGTCACAGCTCGTCGACTAAAGACAGCAGGGATCGCAAATCGTCTTCTTCGTCTTTGTCTTCTTCGTCCAAGCGTCGGCGCAGCCGAAGTCGTAGCCCATCTCGACGGCATCGTAGCGACCGAGGTAGTGATCGAAAGAGCAGCGGCGACTCCAAGAGGGATAGACTCGAACGGGAGACCAAGGAAAAGGAGCTGACAGAAGAGGAGAGGAAGAAGAAGGAAGAAGAGGAGCGCAAGGCCGAAGAGGATAAGCTCGAGGAGATCATGCGTAAGCGCAAAGAGAAGCTAGAGGCCTGGCGCGCCCAGAAGCGACTCGAGCTCGAGCAGATGGGCATCAAGGACGATCCAGCTACCGCCGCCGACGGTGGTGAGGGCACGTCGACCGAGGGGGAGAAGAAGAAATGGAGTCTCGAGGACGAGGATGAAGACGAAGAGGCCGAAAATGGTGACAAGATGGACGAAGAGAAACCGGCAGAGGCTGCTGGTGCAAAGAAGGAGGCCGCAGAAGTCTCTGCCGCGCCGCAGCCGGAGGAGGACGAGGTCGATCCACTAGACGCCTACATGACCGGCATCCAGCAGGAGGTGAAGAAGCTGGTCACGGTGGCTACCGTGGTGAAGGAGGGCCCAGCGGCTACGCGCACGGTCGTGACGCGAGTAGAGGGCATGGCGCCAGCACCAACAGCACCAGCAGCCCTGCAGTCCAACAAGCAGCAGGTGCGATCGAAGCTCGGCGAGCGATTCTACGCAGATGATGAGGATCAAGATTGGAGCCAATTGGCCGCCCCCGAGGAGGGCGAGTCGGCCCTTGAGAAACTGGCGGCGAAGAAGAAGCGGGAGATCCCCGTCGTGGACCACTCCAAGATCAACTATCTGCCATTCCGTAAGGACCTCTACATCGAGGTCCCCGAGCTCAAGAAGATGACCAAGGCCGACGTCGAGCAGTACCGACGCGATCACCTGGAGGATCTCAAGGTGCGTGGCCGCAAGTGCCCCAAGCCCATCAAAGATTTCTCGCAATGCGGCCTCTCGTCCAAGATCTACGCCGTGATGAAACACAGCAGCTTCGAGAAGCCGACGCCCATCCAGGCCCAGGCCATCCCGGCCATCATGTCTGGCCGCGACCTGATCGGCTGCGCCAAGACGGGCTCGGGCAAGACGCTGGCCTTCCTCCTGCCCATGCTGCGGCACATCCTCGACCAGCCGGCCCTCGAGCCCGGCGAAGGTCCCATCGGGCTCATCATGGCGCCCACCCGCGAGCTGGCCCTCCAGATCCACCGCGATGCCAAGAAGTTCTGCAAGAGCCTCGGCCTGCGCTCGATCTGCGTCTACGGCGGCTCGGTCGTGGCCGACCAGATCTCCAAGCTCAAGGCCGGCGCCGAGATCGTCGTCTGCACGCCCGGCCGCATGATCGACATTCTGAGCACCAACAGCGGCCGCATCTGCAACCTGAAGCGGGTGACCTTTGTCGTGCTCGACGAGGCCGATCGCATGTTTGACATGGGCTTTGAGCCGCAGATCATGAAGATCCTCGAGAACGTCCGGCCCGACCGCCAGACCGTCATGTTCTCGGCCACCTTCCCTCGACCGGTCGAAGCCGCCGCCCGCAAGATCCTCCACAAGCCGCTCGAGATCGTCGTCGGTACGCGCAGCACCGTGTGCTCTGACATTGAGCAGCACGTCGAGGTGCGCAGCGAGGAGTCCAAGTTTGGCCGCCTGCTCGAGCTGCTCGGCGTGTGGGACGACCGCGGGAGCATCCTCATTTTCGTCGACTCGCAGTCGTCGGTCGACGAGCTCTTTGCCGAGCTGCTCAAGCGCAAGTTCCTCGTGATGGCGCTCCACGGCGGGATGGACCAAATCGACCGCGACCACACGATCAACAAGTTCAAGAAGACCGAGAACGCCATCCTCGTCGCCACCTCGGTCGTCGCCCGCGGCCTCGACGTGCCCGACCTCAACCTGGTCATCAACTACGACTGCCCCAACCACATGGAGGACTATGTCCACCGCGTCGGCCGTACGGGCCGCGCCGGCCGCAAGGGCTGGGCCTACACGTTCGTCACCGAGGACGAGGACAAGTACGCGCCGGACCTGGTCAAGGCGCTCGAGCAGTCTGGCGCCACCGTCCCGGACCCGCTGCGCAAGCTGGCCGACGACTTTGTCGCCAAGCACAAGGCCGGCCTGGCCAAGGCCCACGGCAGCGGTTTTGGCGGCAAGGGCTTCCAGTTCAACGAGTCCGAGGCCAACAAGAAGAAGGCCGAGCGCAAGCGCCAGCGCAAGGCCCTCGACCTCGACCTCGACGTCGAGGAGTCCTCCTCTGACGAGGATGACGACGACGCCGGCATCGTCGCCTCTGGCGGCGCCTCCGGCGGCTCGGACGGCATTCGCGCCGTCGGCCCTGGCGGCGCGGCCATTACCCCGGCCGGCACGCCGGCTCCCGTTGCCGGCGGCGCCGTCGCGACCGGCCCGGTCGGCCCGCCGGACGCGTCGGTGGTGACGCTCGTGGGTCTCATCCGGGGCGTCGCGCCGGACCTCGTGCGCGACCTGCCGCCCGTGGCCCTCACGTCGATCACCGAGCTCGTCCGGGTCATCCCGCCCAACTCGCTGCTCGCCGTGCTGCCCATCCTCAACGCCCAGCAGGCCGCGCAGGCCGCTGCCGCCGCCGCGCAGGCGGCCGCCGCCGGCGCCACGCCGGGCAGCATCACCAGCGCCAGCCAGATCGAGGCCGCCAAGCGCGCCGCCCTGCTGGCCACGCTCACGCTCCACGTCAAGCGCAGCCTCACCGTCGGGCCGCCGCCGCTGCTCGTGCCCGGCATCGGCCTCGTCCCGGGCGTCATCCCGGCCCAGCAGGCCGCCGGCGCTGCCGCCGCGCCGCCGCCAGAGCCGACGCACTTTGAGTGCGACCTCGAGATCAACGATTACCCGCAGCAGGCCCGGTGGAAGGTCACGCACAAGGACGCGCTCTACCAGATCACCGAGCTGACGGGGGCGGCCATCACGACGCGCGGGACCTACTTCCCGCCGGGCAAGACGCCCGCGCCGGGCGAGCGCAAGCTGTTCCTCTTCATCGAGGGTCCCACGGAGCAGGCCGTCAAGGAGGCGCGCTCCGAGATCAAGAAGATCCTCGAGGAGGCCGCCCTCAACGTCCTCGCGCGAGGCCCCGAGAAGCCCGGCGGCAAGTACCGCTTCAACTTCTGATCTCTCGACGGCCAAGCCTTGGACTGCCGCTGTGTAGATAAAAAGAATAAAAATGCATGCATCCATCCAGTACAGATCAGCCCACACTTCACTCCTTCTTCGTCTGAGTGTCCTCTGTTGGGGCGGGGAGGGCGTCGAGCTGGCTCTGGAGGTCGAACACCTCGGTCATCGGCGTCCACCAGTCCTCGGGGGCCGCCTCGGGCACCTTTTGCTGGAAGCCACGCATGAACTCGTCCCACTCGTTGGCCCGAGGCGTCAGCTCTTTGGTACGCCAACCCCCACCGCGGTCAATGTGAGACTGTGGAAGAGATTGTGGACCAGATCAAGCGAGGGGCGAGTACGTGTGTAGGTCTGGAAATCGCGCTTGGGATCGAAATCGTCAGGCGCCTGCCAGCCCCACAAGGGTGAGAACTGGCAAGGTAGTTCGCAGGGTGAGAAATGGGCGCACCTCATAGTACATGAAGAGGTGGGTGCCGAGAAGGAAGATCTTCATCTTGGTGATGCCAATCTTGTGGAGTGCCTTCAACACCTCGGGGTAGACCTTCTGGTGCCACTCGACATACGACGCGATCAGCTGTGGATCATTCTTCAAGTCTAGCGTCTGCGCAAAAGCCTTCATCTTTTCTTCTTTGATTTGTAAAATCTGATAACGCAGAAGAAGCTATTCTGGAGCCCACTGGAGCACGGCCAGGCGGCCTCCCAAGGCTGCGTAGGCCCAGACCATCTCTTGGTCCAATGGGCAGCCGTTCTCGTGCAGCCACTGGAGCACGTTGAGGCGTTGGCCGCCCTGGCTACTCTTTGCCAAAGAAGGAGGACCAGAAGTGGGTGCTCTTCTTCTGGGGGTCGTCCGTCCCACGCGGGCTGATGGCGCCGCTGCTGTCCTCCTTGCTCGAGGTCCGTCGTCGTCGGCCAACCTCTTCCTGCTGCTCTTTCCCGTGCTGCTGATGCTGCTGTTGATCGGCAACATCATCCTCGCCCTCTTCTTCTTCTTCTTCTTCTTGGTGGCGGTGATGGTGGTGGTGGCCCTCGACCAGCGACCGCAGGACGCTGCCGCCGCCCTTGGTCTGCTTGATGACCTCCTGGGCCATGCTCATGCGCCGGAGGATGTCGTCCTCGACGAGCTCGTGGACCTTTTGCTTGACCTCGGCCGGGAACGGGATGTTGCCCGCGTCGTTGAGCTCCAGGTAGTGCAGCTCCTTGGGCGACAGCGCGATCACGTGGCTCGTCTCCAGCAGCAGCGACTCGTCGGCCTCGTTGTCCGCGCCGCCGCCGCCGCCGCCGCCGCCGCCACTGGCCGCCGCCGACGCCCGCCGGGCGGCCGCGATGTCGCGGTCCATCTTCTGGATGTCGGCCATCGACACCCGCTCCTCCATGTCTACACAAAGACAAATTATTTCAGAATTATTTCAGAATTATTTTGAAATTAAAAGAATAAAAATAATTAAAAATGAGAGAAAAGAGGCGTACCGGTCGGGGTGTACATGGCGAGGACCTGCTTGACCTGGAGGGAGTTGAGGCGCGGGATGACCTCGCGCCGCAGCTCCTCCGACGAGATGATGAGCTTCTTGGGCATCATCAACAGCGTGATGATCTCGTGCAGTGGCTCTAGCTGCACCTTGGCATTCTGCAAGAAAAAGAGCATTAAATTTAGCGTTAATGTAAATATTGTAGAATTATAAAAGACATATTTTTATAATAAATAAATAAAATCAAAAAATAGAATACCTCTAGCCAGAGGCCGCCCTCCTCGACGACCCAGTTCTCGAGGCTGGCCAGGTGCATCTTGATGTCGACGGCCTTGTCCACAGTGCAGAGCTGGCGCACGAGGAGGATCTCGTTGAAGAGCGTCGCGTTGATGAAGTAGAAGACCTGCACAAAGAACTTTTGCACCAGCGAGAGGAACACAAAGTTCTGGACCAGCCCCAGCAGGTAGCGGGACAGCATCTCCATGACTGGCTGGATCGTGTTCATCGCCCTGCAATTTTCCAATTTTTTTTGTAAATTTTTCCAAGTCAGAAAAAATGTAAAACAAAAATCAAAAAATTTGAAATATGCATAAAATGTTGCTGTGTAGAGAACGGGGGACGAACCGTTGGGGTGAGGCGGCGAGAGAAGCCGAAGAGGAGGCCGCCTTGCCCAAGATGCACTCGTGGAGGCGATCGTTGAGGTCGGCGTAGGCGCGCTTGAGAAGGAGCGTGTAGAGCTTGGTCACCAGCTCGCTCAGCTGCCGCTTCAAGGCCGCTGCTGACGTCACGCTCCGTCGGAGGCTCGCGTGCGGCACTTGCGCAAAGGCGTCGGCCTCGTCAAAGTCGTCGAAGCTCGTCACGCGATACAACTCCGCCTCTTCTTCCTCTTCTTCATCGTCTTCCTCCTTGTCGGCCTCGGACGACGACGGCGAGTCGTCATCGAGCTCGGCGTCCTTGCGGCGGCCCTCGGCGGCCGCGGCCCGCCGGAGCTCCTTGAGCTTGGCGCTCACCAGATGGAAGAGCGTGCACGTGTTCGACAGCCAATACCTACATTAATAAATAGAAATTGATAAAAGTATATTAAAAAAGAATTGGTAAAAATTAAATGTAACAAGAAAAAAATTCAAAGAATACGAGAGGAAAAAGGCGCACATGAGGAGGTCGACGTCGCCGGTGCTGCGACGGACGGCGCCGTAGAGCTCCTCGACGATCAGCGCGAAGACCTCTGGCGCCGCGGCGCTGTGGGCCTCCTGCTGCTGCTGCTGCTGCTCCTGCTGCTGTTGGGCGCCAGCGGCAGCGTAGATGCCCCAGTGGTTGAAGAGGCCGTGGAGGACGAGGGCCGGGGCCGGCACGCCGGACACGAAGCCCGGCTCGAGCTCGCGCATCAGGAACCGGATCAGCTGCTGCGACGTCGCGTCTCTGTCGACACACACGCGATCAGCGCACGACACACGACACGACACGACACGACACGACACGAGCGCGACGTACGACGGGTCGGGGAGGAGGGTCATGATGGCCTCGTTTTCGAGGCCCACGAGAGAGAGCTCCTGGTCGGCCCCGGCGCGGTACTTCTTGCGAAGCTGCTCGATGAGGTCCTGCTCGATCTCGCGACGCTTCTTGGCCTTGTCCGACAACTCGGCGGCCTCCTTGCTGTGCTGACGTGGCACCGCCGCGGCCGGGGCCGCCGGCTTCGCCTTTTCTTGGTCCTTTTCCTTGGGCTTTGGCTTTTCCTTGGCTGCGGCGGCCTTGGCGGGCGGGTGGGCGATGCTGACGTCAGCAGCGTCCTCAACGGCCGCGGCCGCGGCGGCGTTGGCCAAGCGGAGCTGGCGCAGCTCCTCCTCCTTGCGCAGCCGGCGCTCCTCGAGCTCGCGCGCCTTGGCCTTCTCCTCGTCGATGTCGCGCTCGATCCGCTTCATGAAGGCCTCGCGCTCCTCGCGCTTCTTCCTCTGCTGCTCCGCCTCCTTCTCCTGCTCGTCGGCCTTGGCGCTGCTGACGTCAGCAGCCCCGTGAGGCTCAAAGGCCAGCTGGCGGCGGGACGACGACGTTTGGCTCCGCGGCCGCTTGCTATTGGCCTGCAGGTCGCTCCGGACCCGCACCAGCTGCGTCGCGCCGCCGCTGCTGTACAGCTGGTCGGCCACCACGGCGCCGACGCCGGGGCCCGCGCGGGCGATGCCGTCGCCGCTTGAGGCCACGCGGCGCTGCTCGACGGCCGTGGCGCGTTGGGCGTGATGGGACGACAGCGTGCGGGTCGGAAGGCCCTCGCCCGACAGGTTGCGCACCGACGAAAAGTCGTTGATCCGCTTCTGGAGCGTCTCCATCCTGTCGGGCTTGCTCAGCGGCGAGCCGCTTCGAATTCTGCGTCGGAAGCAAGACACGGAATGTCAGGAATGAAGTTAAAAAAAAAAGAAGAAAAACAGAGGACGAACCTGAGCTTCTCGAGTTCACGGCGGAGGTCGAGGACGGTGGCCTCGTGGCGCTCCTCTTCGTCCTCCATCTTCTGCTCCATTTGGCGCATGAGGTCGCGCAGCCGCTCGTTCTCCTCGCGCCGGCCCCGAGCCTCGTCAGTCTCGCGCTGGCCGGCCGCGTCGCGCGCCTGCGCGTTGGCCGTGCGCAGGGCCTCGAGCTCGGCCTCGAGCGCGTCGTTGCGGGCGGCAGCCTCGGCCAGCCGCGCCCGCAGGTCCTCGAGCTCGCGGTCGTGCACGCGCGCTCGTTCGCGCTCCTCGCGCTCGCGCCGCCCGCGAGCCTCGTCCTCGTCCCGCGCCCGGCGCTCATCGGCGCTCCGGGCCTCGCGCGCCGCGCGCCGCAGCTCGTCGAGCTCCTCGCGCAGCCGGGCGGCCTCCTTCTCGGCCTTTTTCTTGACCTTGGCCTCGGCCGACAGCCGCCACTCGAGCTCCTGCACCTTGTCCTCCAGCGCGGCCTTGGCGGCGACCACTGTCGACAGCTGCCGCGCCTCCTTCTTGAGCTCGGCCAGCTCGCGCTTGGCCACCTTTCGCCTGTGCGTGCGTGCGTGTGTGGCGTGAGACACACGCGCGTGTGTGCGCGTGCGCGTGTGCGTGTGCGTGTGCGGCGTACCGCCAGAGGCTCTGGGCGGCGATGACGGCGTGGCGGTGCCGCTGGAAGGCCCGACGCTGGAGCAGCCCGCGCGTCTGCGCCTGGAGCGTCACGGCCGCCTTCTCCCGGCGGGCCGCGCGCAACGTCCTACGAGTGCCACGTCAGCAAATCATAAAATCTAGATAAAATAGATGGAATATTCAAAGAATGCAAGCAAGAAATACCGCTTTTCGCGTTTGGCGACAAAGACGCGCTGGACGTAGACGAGAGCTTGGCGCTGGCGGACGAAGCGCGCGCGGGCGAGGAACCGGCGCGCACAGGCCTGCAGCGTCGTCGCGGCCGCGTTCTCGCGCAACACGCGCAGCTTGGCCTTGGCCACGACCGACCGCGCGACTGTCGCCGCGTGTGTGCGGTGCGCGCGCGTGTGCGGTGAGTTGTCGTCCGACCAACGAGAGGGGTTGCGCTGGCGTACAGGTCTGGAGGCGGACGACAGCGCGCTGGATGTCGCGATAGCGGCGGAAGTCCTTGTGGCCCCGCCACGTCTTCTGGATGCGCAGAGCTGCCTCGTTGAGCTTCTCCCCGCGCCGGCGCTCCAGCACGGCGATCTGCCATTGGCCAAGAAAGCAATAATAAAATAAATAAAAGAAATAAAAATAAGAAGAAAAAAAATACCGGTAATGCAACATGCTCCTTTCTTTGAGGTGCCTGGGCGGTTACAACTTGGCTGAGGCAAAGATGGAGGGCGGCTGAGGCGAGAAGGGAGGATAGACGTCGCGGTGCGTGAATGCTCGCTTACCCAGCGAAAATTCGGCAGCGACTGAGCCCCCAGTCTGCGATACGAGCACCCACTTACTGGCGAGCAGGCCCTCAATGCCGACCGGCCCTCGGGCGTGGATCCGGCCTGGAAGGGAAGTGAGCACGCGCACGTGTGAAAAGGGCAGTTGAGAAGGGGGGGGGGCGCACTGGTGCTGATGCCGACTTCGGCACCCAGACCAAAGCGATAGCCATCGGAGAAGCGCGTGCTTGCTGTCGTGCCATACCCCCACGTGGCCACGCAAGTCAGATTGTGACACAAATGAGAGGTGTGTGCGATTGGGCCAAGAAGAATTGGGGCAAAGGAATACGCCTGTGCACGCACGCGCACAAACACACATCTCCTCCTCTACCTCCATGTGCACGCATTGAGAGGGGCATGGCTTACCATTATGGAAGACGCAGGCAGAGTCGACAAACTTGGCGAAGGTCTGCGCCGCGTCCTTGTCCTGTGTGATGATAGTGTCCGTGTGGCCGCTGCCATATTCGTTGATGTGGGTAATGGCGGCCTGGAGACTGTCGACCACCTCGACCGTCATGCCCAGGTCCGAGTACTCCGTGCGCAGGGACTGCTCCCCCCCCCCAAACCACCCAGCACCACCAGCAGGTATGAGATTGATAGGCGATTGATAGGCGATAGAATGTTGATGAAATGGAGGGATTAGAGACGGGAGAAGGGGGGAATTTGTGGGGGGGGGGGCAGTGAAGAGAAAGAAACCTGGGCGGGGGGCAGGTCGGGGAAGTGGGCGGCGGCTTGCGGGGCGGCAAAGAGCTTGACGTTGCTGCGGACAAGGGCGTCAAGGATGGCGTGGGCGCGGCGGTCGGCGAGGAGGTCGCGGTGAAGGAGGAGCGTCTCGGCGGCGTTGCAGGCAGCCGGGTAGTCGGTCTTGGCGTCGAGCACGATGCGGGTGGCCATCTCCAAGTCAGCGGCCGCGTCGACGTAGACGTGGCAGAGGCCCTCCGAGTGGCCCAGCACGGGGATGCGCGTGTTCTGCTGAATGTGACTCACCAACTCAGCGGAGCCGCGCGGGATGACGAGGTCAATCTCCTTGATCTGCAGGAGCTCGTCGATCTGCTCGTAGGTCTGCACGAGGCCCACCAGCTGCGGGTCGACCCCGAACTGCTCGATGGTGCGGGTGATGATGCCGTGCAGCACCGTGTTGGTTTGCAAGGCCTCCTTGCCGCCCTTGAGGATGAGCCCGTTGCCCGACCGGATGGCCAGTGCCGCCACTTGCGGCAGCACGTCCGGCCGCGCCTCGAAGATCACCAGTAGCACCCCGATGGGCACCCGGACCTCCTCCAGCACCAGCCCCTCGGCTAGCTCTCGCCGCTTGAGCACCTTTCCGATCGGGTCCTCGCCCGCCGCGATCTGCCTCACCCCTGTTGTGCCCAAGCCCCTGAGGGTTGAGAGGGACGTGCGGGAAGAGAGGAGGAGGAGGGGAGGGGGGGGGAAAAAAGGAGGAATGGGAGAGGGAAGCCCCCGGGGATTGAGCTTGGGGGGGGGGCTGTACCGCTGGCGAGAGTCTGGAGCTTCTTCTCGTCGAGGACAAGGCGGGCGGCCAGAGCCGCGCGCAAATTGTTGTCGCGGGCGTTGTTCATATCTCGCTGGTTGGCCTCGATGATCTGGCTCTTGGCGGCCACCAAATTGGTGGCAATGGCCTCCAGGAGAGCCTGTCGTCGCTGCGGGCCAAGAGCAAGCAGAGCCTGCGCGGCCTTGCGGGCGCACGTCGCCATCTGACGGGCAGTGGCCAGCTCATTCTCCGGGTGCTTGACAAAGAGCGTTCCGATGCGCGCCCCCGCCACGATGCTCCTGATCACGTTGAGTCGGTACCCGCTGGCGATCACCACCTTCACATTCCAGAGGTCGATCCATTGGTCAGTTCCATGGATCCCCATTTGGGCTTGGTCGGGTGGTGGGGGTTTGGCGGGGGGGGGGAGACGGATGGTGTATGGTATGGTGTATCCTATTCTCGAGACCCTTTGTCTATGAATGATTGAATGATGATTGATAAAAAGCGAGCGGGCGGGTCACAATGGTCTCAGGAGGAGACGGGAGGCCTTGCAGAAGAGAGAGAGAGAGAGACAGGAAGGGGAGTTCTTGTTTGTGTGTGTGTGTGTGTGTACCGCAAAGGCCCCGCGGGAAAGGGCATAGCGGGCGGCCTCGATCTTGGCCTGCATTCCGCCTCGCCCTGGGCACCATCCCAATAAGAAGAAGAAGAAGAAGAAGTTGACAACCCGACGCGCGGCACAGCATTGATGTCAGACGATCGTGACGTCGAGCAGAAAGAAAGATTCCCCAAGGAGGAAGGAGGAAGAGGAGAAGGGCGCACCGGTTCGAGATCCAGCTCCGATCGTGAATTTGGCGTCGTGCTGTGTGTACATATATATATAAATAAATATATAAAAATATATATCGCCATCCATAGCATTATAATAGGGGGTTTGAGAATCATAAACACACGAGAAAAGCAGCAAAACAAGCGCCCCCCCCCCTAAATGGGACGAGCTACTTTGGGGGAGAGGAAGATGGGGCACGGGAGGAGGGGGCAGCGGGAATGGCAGACCTGGTAGGTGTCAATCAGTTCACCGGTTTTGCCGGCGCTGGGGGGCTCCTTGTAGAGACCCTCAACGTCGCTCAGGAGAATGACGAGGTCGACATTGGTCTCCCCTGCCACGAGTGCCGCCAGAGAGTCATTGTCCTGCCATCCATCACCAGACATCCATGCCCGGCACACACACACGCACACAAGTACGATGGATTGGCATTGAGTCAGCAGGGCCTCCCTCTCATCCATCCATCCATCCATCCATCCACCCACAAATACAAATGTTTCGCGAGAGATGAATCGCTAAACGATCAGCTGACATCTGATGAGCAGCGGTGAGCACGCCCAGCAAGCTCGGGACCTCCTCCTTCTCCTCCTCCTCACCAAGCAGGAGGAGGAGGAGGAGGAGAGGAGAGGAGAGGAGAGGTACCCAAAAGAGTCGTGAGTCCGAGTCCTGCACCAGCGCCCACGCCTTAAATTTGTCAGTAAAACCCGAGCGCCACCAGCAGGGGCATGCGGCACGATGACGGAGAGCGCCGTTTTCCATCATCCGGCCGTGTGCAGGCCAAGCAGCTGGCGAGAGCAGGAGAGGGAGGATTCGATGCTCACCGTGTATGGGGTCTTCCGGCAACTGATGACGTCGTTTTCATTGAGGATGGGCACCGCGCCCAGCCGAATCAGCTCGTCGACAGTCTCGCGGAAGTTGGCCCTTCGGAACATTCCGATGACCCCCCGCCCCAACACCAGCGCATGTGCAGTGATAAAAGTGTGTGTGTGTGTGGTGTCGGTCGTGAGGCCTTCCGCGCGGAAAAGAGGGGAAGAGAACAAGCGCGCACCTCCTCTCTTCATTGAGGAAGTCCTCGTCCGTCAGGAGGATCTGCGAACACCTGTCCGGTGCCGCCCGTTGGCGTTAGGGAGGGAAAAAAAACATGAATAAAAACCAAACGGTCCGGAGGCCGTGCCAGATGTCCTTCTGGCGGAAAAGCGTCTCGTAGAGAGCCATTAGGCCGCTCTGGCCGGCTGCTGCGCAAGCACGAGGGTTGTGCGAGGGGGGAGCGGCGGATTCATGCAGCTTCTGCTTCCCCATGGCCACGGCCCCGCTGCTGACGATTATAACCTCCTTCCCTCGCTTTTTTAGTTCTGCCACCTGCTCCACGAGGTGGCCAAACCGTCCAAGTGACACCCCTCCGCTCTCATCGGTCAAGACACCAGTGCCTGCCTTGATAAGGATTCTCTTCTTCGTGTGGAACTCTCGCCTTGCGCTCATTGTGTGTTTCGTCGGAGGAGTTGAGAAAAAATGAAAGCGAAGGGTCTGGCCCGGGACAGTCCTTATAAAACCGGAGCTTGGTCTCTTGCGTGCGTGCCGCAACGAACGCGCACACTCTCCGGCAGCACCGGGCGTGCCGTGGCTTCTCGTGCGCCACCACGTTCCTGTCACGCCTACCCCAGCGTTGGGCCTCCTCGGCCTGCGGACATGTGCCGCGTGCGTTAAGGTGTCCTTTGCTGACATCAGTGCGACGTAATTGCCATGCCGTTGCGCTGACGTCAGCAACGGGAAAGCAATGGGAAACCATATTTTCTTGACGCCACCTTTGCTTTTCGCGCCAAAAAGCAACGCAACAAAGCAAAGTTGTAAGCTAGTGCCGCTTTCATGACTGCTCTTCTGGCTGCCCATGAGGACTTTGAGGTTTTCTATAACCACAAACCTCCACCACCAAGCGCGGACTGCTTCCTTCTGAGTCCACAGGAGGATTTCGAGGTGTACTACCGACGCCCAACCACTGTTGCCCCTGAGCCTCAGAATGAGTACCCCGAGCCCCTCTCCTCTTTGCCACACTTTCTGCTTGACTGACAAGCTATAAATAAGTTTACCGGGAATACAGGCTGTTACACCTTGTGTGTCTACCTTGTTGGCTGTTCCTGCCAGTACTGCTGAGAGTGACTCAGCTCATGGCGCAGTAGCCGGGAAGCCAGACAACAATACAAGCGTAGATAAGCAAGAGAGCACGGAGAACAACGCCACCTCTTCCAAGGCCGTAACACGCCGCGTGGCCAAGCGCAAGCCAAAAACTGAGGTCGCTGCTGCCAGCACCTGCGCGGTTGCCACCGAGCCCACGCCCAGTGCCTGTCGTCCGATGCCCAAGAGCTCGTCCCCACCGGAGGTGGACCATGCCCAAGAGAATCTCTTTGTCACGCTCCAGGAGGCCGAAGAACGCTACAGAGAAGCCATCGCGCAACTGGATGTGTACACGACGAAGGCTGTTGGAACGTCTAGGTCGCAAGAAGAAGCTCTCATCGAACACTTCTGGAAAAATCACGTCCTCAATCGTTTGGCGGGCTCCCTCTACATTTCCGGCAGCCCTGGTGCGCCTTTCTATCATTTGCGTTCCTCCACCCGGCCCAAGATCACGCTAACCACACCCTTTTTAAATTTATTTTACTTTATTTTATAATATGTTAAATCTCGTTTCTTTCCTCGCTCGTGCGTGATCGTGTAGGGACGGGCAAAACACTTACTCTGTCTCGTGTTGTTGAGAACATGCGGAAATGGGAAAAGCAGCAAGAGGACCAGGAGCACGAGGAGCAAGTGGCGCTTGCTGGCCCCTTTGCCCGGTCAAAAGGTGAGCCCTCGATCCCATCGAAAACCAGCTCCCTGGTTTGGAGAGATACACACCGACATCAAACCACACTTACCTGACCCAACGTTGGGGGCACCACGGGCATTGTGCAGTGATTGAATTGAATGGGATGCACATGGGCGCAGAGCAAATTGAGGAGACCATCCTGGATGCCTTGTGTGCGCCCGCTGGCAAACGGCTTGAGGAATTGCTGGCCGGCAAGAGCGCTGGCCTCAACAACATGACGTATATACACACACACCCACTTCCTCCTTTCGCCTCCCTCCCGCAATGAACGGGGGACAACTGGCGCAGATGAGGTCTAACTGAATACTTCCCCCCCCCCCAATTTGGGGTCTCCCGATCCTCCTTTTCGACGGTCTATAGGATCGTCATCCTCGACGAGCTTGACCAGCTCATCATGTCCAAGCAAACGGCCATCCTCTACCGCTTGTTTGAGATCACATCAGCACCCAACTCCTCATTGATCTTTGTGGGTACGTCGACGGCCGTGGCAGTGGAGGCCATCATAGTGGATCTGATGGTGTGGGGACGAACACCAGGGGTGGCGAACGCTCTGCGGCTAAGAGACAGCCTTCCGCTCCTTCATACGAGCAAATACGGCGGTATGCGAATGACCTCGTGTGGTGTCTTTTTGCTCATTTTGTCCTCCGGAGCCGTCGGGGCCATCATGTGGCGGCGAAACCCTGAAAGGATTCCGGTGTGTGCGTATATCTGTGTGTGTATGTGTGTCTGTATGAACAACGACGACAACAACGACAGGCAAGGTAGAACAAATAACCTTCGAGAGCTACACCGCGGTACAGCTGGAGGAGATCCTGAAGGGCAGACAGGCGCACTCGGTGTTTGATGCCGGTGCCCTCCGACTCTGCGTCACTCAAGCAGCTAAATCGTCTGGAGACGCGCGCAAAGCACTACACTTTGCCAAGTACGAACATAGGAGCCTCCCTCCCCTGTCCCCAACCCCCCCCCCCCAAGGCCTGACTTGCCAACGCCACACCATACACACACGCACACACGGGGGGGGGAAAATTGGATGGGCACCGAATGTGGACAGGCTGGCGGTGGAGCACGCACTGAAGGGTCTCGCAAGCACATGGGGCAACCAGCCGAAGCGAAAGCTACCGCGCGTTTCCGCCCAACATATGCTGCACGCGATGGGCAGCCTTGGATCCAAGCGCATCGAGCAGATCCGCGCGTTGCCCCTCTACCAAAAGGTCGTGCTGTGCAGTCTCGCGACAGCCAAGGGGCAACCGGGGGCAAGTGCTATGACAGGCGCGCAGCTGCCCTGGCAACAGGCACACGCCCCCCCCCCCCAACCCACTCCGCGTGCTGGCTCTGTTTGGGTCGGCACAACGTGCGCCTTCTCACCACGTGCATGGCGGCACCCGCACAGGTTTATGACGTCTACAAGGCCGTGTGTGCACGTGTAAGTCTGGCCGCGGTCACACCGAGCGACTTTTGCGACTTGTGCACAGCCCTCGAGGGGTGCGCCCTCATTTCCACGAAAGCCAAGGCCAACCGTCTTCACACGCTCCTGCTCCAGGTGTGCCGTCTTCCGTGCTCCCCTCCCCGCAAGTTGTCTATGCTCACATTGGGGGGTGGGGTGGGCGATTGATAACTGGTGACTGCGTATGCACCTCCCCCAGGTGTCGGAGAGCGAACTGCGAGTAGCGATCAGCGACACGAAAATGCTGCAGCGGGCATTTCCGTAGGATTAATGAAGTCATCACCAAACATCCATCAAACATCACAACTGCGGAGACCCCCGCCCAAACTGCTGTGCGTGTTCTTCTAGGCCTGGGGGCTGTGGGTCCAGAGCTTGACGGTCCGGTCGAACGAGGCCGTCACCACACAGTTTTCTCGTGGGTGGTGGTGCATGTCCCTCTGCGCGCACAACCGCTCTCCGGCTCAGTCGAAGGACAGCAGCGAGAAGGAACGCACGCAACACCTACACACACACACACACAACACGCACACGGAGGAGAAAGCCAAAAAGCCCCCCCCCTCTACTCTTTCGTAGATTGGTAGATATTGAGATAGAGGGAGGGAGGGGGCGAAGGACGAACGATGGTGGCCGAATGGCCGGCGTTCTTATGAAGGACCCGTTCGGTGCGGACGTCGTACACGTGCACCGTTTGGTCTTGCGCCGTCTGTGGTGGCCACAAAGCGCGTTGAGAGGAGGAGGAGGAGGAACACACGGTAGGAGAGAGGCTACGGAAGAACAAGAGAGAGAGAGAGAGAGAGGGGAGGTGGGCGCAGCACTCCGTACACAATAGACATACTTGGCGGAGAGGTCGAAGGCGACGCGAGGCTGGCTGAACAGATCGTTCGACGAGCCAAAGAAGTTGCGCACCTGCTGCGTATCGGCCAAAGAAAACATGATGGTTCGGTCCTGTCCCCCCCCCCCAATCGACGACAACGAGGCGGTGATCAACTCCCTCTCGAGCAGGCGGGTAGTGAAGTAGCTTCATCCACATACACTCCCAGAGGCTCGTACCTTGTCTGAGGTGCACGTGACGATCGCGGCCAACAGCAACACCACCGGCCAATTGCCGTCAGCAAACTGGGACGTGGTGGCGGGTGCAACAGGGAGAAAGAGAAAAGGGGAGGGGGAGGGGGACGTGCCTGTCGCCACGAGGAGGTACTTGGAAGCCGGGTCAGAAGCCAGGTGTAGCGCCGAGAAGGAAACCTGCCCTCTCCCCCCCCCCAATCTCCTGATTGGCGCGCGAACCAGTACTTACGAAAGTGGCTGAAGTGGGAGCGAGTACGTGGTCGTCCTGGTTGGCGTTAAGGTTGAACTTCCATTCGGCCAGCGTGGCCATGTCCACACAGTGGATGTAGTTGTCTATGAACAGGGAAGGGAGAAAGGAGAAGGAAGCGGCGTTAGTGTATTTTTTGTTTTTGTTTTTGTTTTTTGTTTTGAGTTTTTTTAACGCACGAGGCCAAACCCAGGGAGGAATGTTGGTGGGGGGTGGGGAGTGGGGGTGGGGAGATTCGGAAGGAAATACCCTCGCGCGCGGCAATGAGGAGCAGTTTTCCGTCCTGCGCAGCACATGATCGGCGGCCCCGGAGTGGTGATGGTAGACACACATCGATGCACATGGTCATTCAAAGAGAGAGGAGGGTTTGAGGGGGAGGAGGAGGAGATATGTAAGAGGGGAGGGGGAGGGCAGGACTATCGTAGTGACATGCCTGCGTGAAATGGATGGACTCGACGTTGGACGCAAAGAGGAACTGCTTCTTCAGCTCGTAGCGGCTCGGAGTCGCTGCTGAAGCATCGCTGCAAACACGTGCAAGGGACAAAGAGCAAAGGGGCAGGGGCACATACGCGCGCACACACGCACACAACATGAGTGTCGAGAAGGATTTCAGCCACTGGAGCATTGTCCTCGAGTAGGCTCGCACCTTTGCTCGTAAAGGCACACCGTGTGATCTTGTTCCGGAAGCCCCACACACACACCTCACGGCGATGAGCGTCATGGAGCATGAAGTGAGGCGTGCAGAGGCCTCTTCAGAAGGGCTCAAGGAGAGAGAGAGAGAGAGGGGAGTGGATGTGCACCGTAGGAGCCCGTGGCGAAGTAGCGGCCCTCAGGGTGCCACGCAGCGCACACGACATACCTGCGATCGCAAGGGGTAATCAAAACAAATCAAAACAATAAATGAATTAAAAAAAATTATAATCATGACCAAAAAAAAAACAAACAAGAAAAAGGGGAAAGGTGGGGAGCGCGAGACTTTCTGTGATCGCGAAAACGCTGCAGGACCGTTGAAGAGCTCAAACTGGTGAGGGAGGCGGTCCCATCCATGGAGCCTGCCACCAGCAAATCCCTGGAAGGGCATACGCAGACAGAGGCATCAAAAGGACAGCGCGGCGACGCATTACGGAATGCTCCCACCACGTACGGGATGGGATGGGGGATGGAATTTGCAAGAGGGAGAAAGAGGAGGGGGAAGGAAAGGAAAGGAAAGGAAAGGAAA
>NAVB01000167.1:0-79390 GCA_002179805.1 Acanthamoeba lenticulata | reverse complement strand
GGTTGTACCGGCGAGGACGGTAGTGAGGCTCTCGTTGAAGTTGTCGTGCTTCTCGAGCGTCACTTCAGACGTTTGGTGCTTGCCAGCAGGCCGGCGCATGCCGGGCACCGCCTTTTTGGGTTTCTTGGGCTCCCTTTCTGCTGGTTGTGGCTTCCTCTCGACTGCGGCCTCCGGTTTGGTGTCCTCTACCTCCGTCGATTTCCGTTTCTTGCTGACAAGTTTCATGGTCGGAGGAGGCGAAGGCCAGGCGAGCCCATCCTCCTCTTCTTCTGCCTTCTTACTGACCGTCTGCGGCCGCTTCGACTTGGTCACAAATCGATCCATTTGGTTGCATGTAATTATTTACGCGTTTCTTTATAATTTCAATTCTAAGAAACAAACCTCTCGAAAGTCTCTCTTATCCAATTTCAAAATAGAAAATGGAAACCAAAAAAAAAAGGTAAAAGAGAAGAAGTAAAGATAATTACAACTTTATTGTTGAAGCACTTAAAAGCTGGCTCTTGTAAGGTGGGCAGATCCCGTTGGTTCGCGCTCTCTTGCTGCCTGCCGATCAGCAGGCGCTGGTGGCAGCGTGCCTGGTCAACTTGGCTTGCTTCCTGGCTTGCCTGGCCTCGATGATGGACGCCACGCGCTCCACGTCGCCGTCAAGCTTCTTCAGGAGGCGGAGATTGCGCCTACGCGTCCACTCGAGGTTCTCGCTGCCCGCCTTGGCACCACAGCCCTTCTCGTCAAGCTGTGCGAGAAGCAGCTGCAACTCGGCCGGCACTGGCTGCTCGCGCTCCTTGCGCTCGGCCATCCTGGCCTGGCACTGCTCCTTCCTGGCGGTCAGATGCTTGGCCACTTGCTCCACGTCACCGCCAAACTTGGTCAAGAGGCGCAGGTTGCGCCTGCGGAGCCTCTCGGCCGCGTTGGGCCTGCCGCTGCCGTCGTCACCAAAGCCCATTTCGTGGAGCTTGGCCAACTGCGCGGCATACTCGGCCTCAGTGGCGGCGACCTTATGCTGATGATCCCGCTTCTGCTGCTTCTTGGTGGACCAGGACAGAAGCGCGGCTTTGGCTGCTTCGACGTCGCCGCCGCTCCTGCGCAGGGCCGCCACGCACTTGCCGCGGCCAGCCGTCAAGCCCTTGTCGGCCACGAAGGCCACCAGGGCGTCGACCTCGGGCGGCAACTCGGAGGCCTTCTTTTCCTGCTGCTTGTCCGCGCACTTGGAGCGCGACTGCTGGCGAGCAAGGCGAGCCGCGAGCCTCTCGTTGTGGCGGGCCTGTCGCTCAGCACGAGCCTTGAGTTGGTCTTCATCGGGCTTGTTCATCGCGCGGTGCTGCTTGCGCTCATGACAGCGTTGGATGGCCTCGGCGGCCTTGTCCATGTCGCCGTCGAACCTGGCGAGGACGCGGGCACAACGCTTCTCGGGAATGTTGACGATGCCCGCCTCGGCAAGCTTGAGCATCAGCTCGGCTCCGGTGATCTGCTGGGTAAATGGTTCCTCTTGGTCGGCCTTGATGATGGTGATCGGCTTGGCCTCGCTGGCGTCTTGTTCAACACCAGCGGACTCGATGGGCGTGATGTCGGCGGTCACTGGAGCCGATGGCATGACGGTGGTGTCTACAAACAGGCGGAGAAGACGGCCAGGGGCGACCAGAGCCAGAGCGCAGGCGAGTTCGTCGTCGGACGAGACGCTGATGCGGTCGCCCTCGTCATCGGTGTAGCGCACTTGCACGGTGGCGGCTTGATCAATGTTGAAAGCGCGGTAGATCTTGTCCGAGAGCTGGGCAAAGGACGCGGGAGAGGATAGCGCGATGAAGCGGTTCTCCGCGAAGAAGGTGATCTTGACGCTGGTGTTATCCGGATGAGTCTGCTGTTGCTGAGCGTTCATGATGGTGGTAGTTGTTGATTGCTCCTGTTACGGGTTGTGCTGCGTGTATCGGTAAGCCACGAGTTTGCTGTTGTGTTTTAGAGCGGAACAAGTGTGCCTTTTTATTGTGAGGTCTGTCGGGCCTGGTTCGCCGAACCCGACAGAATATACGGGCAAGACCCGGCTTCCCTGCTTCTCCTTTCGGGCTTCCCCGTTTGTGATTTTGTCGACAAGCTTTTTATTGTAATTTATTTAATTTTTTTGCATTCACACCAGACAGGCGAGGGAGCAAGCAAAAAAGATGCACTATCTTCGACGCGTTGCCGCTCGTCGTCGAGAACTCGTTCTCGTTCTCGTTCTTTCTTCTTCCGGTCTTTGTCCGCTACGGCGAGCCGACCCGGTGAGACGAGAGCGCAGAGGCCGACTGCGTGGTTCGCCGAGTCGCCGCCCAGCTGGCCTTGGGCGACCACGAGGCCGCCGCTGGCGCGACGCCGCCTGCAACCGGCGGCGATGATGATAATAACGACGACGACGACGACGATGTTGAGATAACAGTGGCGGTTCCGTCCTCGGGCGGCTGGGCATCGGTGGCGGTGGTGGTCGTGATGACTACGGTCGCTGGCGTTGGCGGGAGGGGCTTCAAGGGCTTCGGGCCGCGGGAGCTGCCGCTGCGGCCTTGGCCCGATGAAAGATCTCGACCACTCGTGCCGTTGGCGGTGGCAGCGGCAGTTGGCGTGACCAGCCCGTGGGCGGCACTCAGGTCCTTGAGCGACATCGACCGCAGCGGGCGCCCAGCCTTGTCGACTTCGTTGCCGTTGCCGTCGCCGCCACCGGCGTTGGCGTCGCGCCGGGACGGGGCGCTCACAATCTCGCTACCCCCGACGAGGTCGGCGGGCGACGACCCGTCGCCGCGGCGGCCGATGTTGACCGTGGCGCTCTTGGGTGCGTCGGACGTCGAGTGGCACGCCTTGGCGTAGACCGTGATGGGCCGCTGGCGCCGGCCCGTGGCCGATGCCGTCGACGCCAACGACGATGCCGACGCCACGGCGCCATTCTCGTCACCGCCATTGTCATCGTCCTTGTGCTTGTTCTTGTCGGCAACGATGACGACGGTTCGTGGGCTGCGAGGGCTCTCGGCAGTGGCAGCGCCCTCGCCGCCCGCCACGACGGCGGCGGCGGCGGCCTCTTTCTTGGTCTGGACGATGACCTCGGTGGCAGCGGCGGCGGTGGCGGCGTCGAGCGAGCCGTCCTTCTTGCTGGTGATATTGTTGTTGCGCCGGAGGATGGCGCTGCCCTCGGCCGACTTCTTGAGCTTGCCCAGCTTCTTCCTGATGGTCCGCATGGAGCCGGTCTTCTTGAGGTTGGCCGGCGCCTTGGCCGAAGGTTCGTCCTCACCGCCGTCACCGCCGCCGCTTTCGTTCTTTTTGGTTTTCTTGTTGTCGTCTTTCTTCGTTTTCTTCGTCTTGGTCTTCTTGTCCTTCTTCGCCTTCTCGCCAGGCCGCGGCGACTCGGGCACGACCTCGGATGACGTGCTGCGCTCAAAGTCTCCCGCCGCAGCGCTGATGCCACTGCTGCTGCTCCCGCCGTCTCCTTCCTCGTCGTCGTCCTCCTCCTCCGCGACGGCCTCTTCCTCCTTCTCCTCGTTATCGTCGCCATCGTTGTTCTCCTTGTCGTCGCCGTTTTCCATGTCGCCCAGCTCTTCGTCCGTCTCGGCGTCGGTGTTGACATCGTTCTCCTCGTCTTCCACCACCAGCAGCTTCTCATGATTCTGGCGTATTCGTTCTGATGCCTGCTCAATCCCAAAGTTTAGAAGAATGATCAATCAATGATAATAATTCAAGTCAAAAAGATAATAGAAAGAAAGAAAGAAAAAAAAGATACCAACTTGGACATTCACCGTAAAACAAGAAGCATATACTAAGACGGTGCCACATTAGAATTATCACCAACGCCATGTTGGTCAGACATAGAATAATCAGAATAAACAAGTTTTGGTAAATTAAGAACGGCCTACCACACCCGAATGTGAGTCTTTACCAACGTAAACTTTCTAGAGGTATCATAAAGAAGCAAATGTAGAAATGTAGATTACAAATAAATAAATAAATAAATAAATCAAAAGGACATACTATTTTTTGGAAGAACTGCTCGTAGGTGGCGCTGATGGCGGCGTCCTCCTCTCCGTAGAGCTGGGCCATGTGTTCCTCGACCTCCTCCATGATCACAATCACCCCAAACTCCTCCCGCTCCAGCGAGTCCCGGAATCTGTGCACCGACCCGGGCGGCCAGTGGCTCAGACTTTGCACGACGCACACACAGAGCACGCATCAAGGTTGTCTGTACCGCTTGGGCTTGTGGTAGATGTCCAAGTCGGCCTTCTTGAGGATGAGGCCGCCCTGGTTGAGCTCGACAAAGGCCGTGTGGAAGGAGAAGCGGAACATGCTCTGTTCAAACTTTTTCTTGGAGCCCTCCATCGTCTTGTCGAGCACTTTTTCCTTCTTCTCCTTGAGGTGGTAGAACTTGATCAGCACATCGCCCTTGACCATGCAGTCCACATCCCAGATGATCGAAGATGATTCTTCCGCGTTGTAAAACCTGGCAAACACGAAATAAATATTCATCATTTATTTCATATTTTTGGAACTTTATTTTTTAAAAAAAAAAAATAGTAAAATGGGTACCGTGTCTGCGAGCCATAGCGCGTGGTGTGGACGAGCTGGCGCGGCACGGAGCGCGTGTGGTAGATGTTGACGTACGGCCGGCAGCCCTGCTTGGTCCAGCATGGGATGGCCGTCATCACTGTGCATCACAGGGGGAGGGGATCGTCAGGCCAATTCAGCCCAAGAGAGAAAGCTTAAGCGGAAGGAAGCGGGCAAGCACGCACCGACGCGTCGAATACGGAGCACCTTTGGGTGCGGCCGCACCGTGTTTCGCAAAATGTTTTGAAAATATGTTACATAGCTGGTCACACCAGTGATGTCAGTACAATAAAATTCGTTATTTGAAATAAAATCATAAAATTGAGAAAGTGGAGAGGAAACCGTTTTTGAGAGGTTTGAGTGACGCCGCGCTCCTTCATGGAGCGCATGTAGGCAAAGTGGAGCAGGGCCTCCTGCGGGTCGTTGAAGTAGCCCGTGAAGATCAAGTAGCAACTGATCACCGTGCCGGTGCGGCCTGATGTACGTTTCACATGCGTGCGTGAGGTCATGCGGCAGCGCTGAAACGGCGAGTACGCGCGCGCAAACTGACCTTTGCCGCCAACGCAGTGGATCACGGCGACGTGTTCGGGCGAGGCCGAGAGCCAGTTGTCCATGGAGACGATGATCTGGAAGAGCAAGTCCAGCGGTGGAGAGTGGTGGTCCGGGAACCCAAAGTTGAGCACCTGGTGGTTGAACTTGCCGTAGTCGTAGGTCCGCCCGCTGTGATTGTTGTGTGCAGCGTGTGGGCCAAGAGCAACGCAGCGCGTTGGAATTACGTGGATAATAAAAATAATACAAAAAAAAAGCCAAAATAGAAAGGTCACCACGCAGCAAGAGGTGGCTTACCTTAGATTCCAAATCATGTAATTGTTCTTGTGGTATGTTTGCAGCATGCGAGAAACCTCATCGATGTCATTGCGGTAGGTGGCCTCGATTCCCGTGGCCGGAAAGGCCATGGCTGCAAAGAAAATAAGAAAAAGGGAACGCAGATCAGGCTGCATGCAGGAACCGAGGGAGACGCCTCGTACCAATGAGATTATTGGTAATGTAGGACAAATCAAGGTTGTGCTTCTTGTCATTGAATCGAATGCGGTCTTTGGAGACGGCTACACGCACCTTCTTTTTGAAGTTCATCTCGCCCCTTCACCTGCCGGAGCCGCTACGCAAAGGCGGGCCAAAAAAAGCTCGGCTAGAAAATGATAATGAAATGAGGAATTAATGTTTGGAGCTACCACCACTTGCCGGCAGCTTTTGATTGACCTCACAAGCCAACTTCTTCTGATTCCGCAGTGGCTGCGGAGAAGTCAGAGATTTCACGAAAGAGTGGCGCCAAGTTCGGACGCAGCCAATCGCCAGTGCGGAAACGAGCACGTCAGCCGTACCTAAGTATCGTGGCAGTCGCGTCGAGAGGATTCAGAACATCGATCAACACACATCAAAAAGAAATGAGGCGCAGTGTTGCTTCTCTTAGGGGTTCTTTCTCTTCCCGGGCTGTCTCTTCCGCGAGGTAAAGCTCCGCAGCCTTGATGGTGGTGCTACGGGGATTTACTCCGCACCGACTCGTCGCCTGCATTTTCGTTCATTTGATCTCACTGCCCCCCCCCCTCTTTCCCATTTGACGCTTAGGGCCTTCGCCACCCACGCTGCTGCCCAGCCTGCCGACGCCTCGGCTTACCGTTCCAGGCAGGGCGGTAGCTCCGAGGAGGCCCTCGACATCAAGGTCGTCGATGTTGAGGAGCTCTTCAACCCCGCCTCGGGCTACTGGAACAACCCGGCCAACTGGAATGACATGGACTATGTGTGGAAGCTCAAGGTCGAGAGGCTCCAGAAGGAGTACGTGTGTTAACTGCTCGAGCTCGTCGGCCATTTTACCGTCCAATTTTTGATCCTCTTCATTTTTGCTTCAATTTCTAATTTGCATTCACAGATTGAACATTGCTGAGGACAAGGCCGCTAAGTTCCGCAAGGACTACGACATTTCGAAGGGCTACCTCACTCTTGAGTGGATCCTTCCCTCGCCCCCTCCTGAACACACGTTCGAGGAGCTCCCCATCATCAAGGAGACTGAGGATGAGGCGTCCATCACTTTCGAGTCGCGTGCCGCCGCGCTGCTGGAGAGCGCTCAGAGGGCCAAGAACGTCACTGCCGAGCACACCCAGACCTTCGAATCGCTCGCCAAGGAATTCAACTTCAGCGAGAGGGAGAAGACCGCTTTCAAGGAGCTGCTCAGCCGCTACTCTAAGGGCGAGAACCCCAGCTTCCCCAATGAGTACGAGGAGCACGCCCACGACGAGCACCACTAAAGTTTCTGTCCCCCAGCTGTTTCTCGTGTCGATTAATATTTTTTGTTCCACCACCCTTTCATCCTGCTCTAAACTTTCCCGCTAGCGCTGCGATGGCGTTGGCCACTTTCGTTGTTCTGTGGTGCTTTTGTTCTTCTTGGCTTTTCAAAAGGCGCTTTGTCCACGTCGCTCTTTCGATTCGTGAAAGATGGAAGCCAAGACGCCAGAGGTGCCTTTGGTTCTGTTAGGCCCTGCCTACACGATGAATCCTCATGCACCATGGGCTGAAGCCGTCGTGGTGGTAGAGGGTCGCATTATCTATGTGGGTTCCAAGGTGTCCTCTGACCAACCCATCTAGATCTTGCGTCCCGCCTCAATGCAAACATTTCTCCAACACCACACATTGTAGGAAGGCGCCAAGCAGTACATCACACCTGCTGCCAGAGTGATCGATGTTTCCTCGACAGGTGCGCTCTCGCAACATGCACAACGAGATTGAAGTCAAGATTTATGATCTCGTGGTCGTAGGGGGCGGCATGATTTTACCGGGATTCCAGGACGCTCACGTCCACCCGCTGAGCGGCATCATCATCGAGCAGAGCTGCGACGTAGCGCGCTGTCCCAACCTCGACGCCGCGCTCGACAAGGTCTGCGCGCTCCTTCTTGTTGTAATGGACTTGATTGGCTGAGCTCTTCCGCATCTCTGGACCACCAGATCCGGGCCTACGCCGAGGCTCACCCCGAGCTGACGTGGATCGTGGGCGGCGGCTGGGACGTCTCGTGGTTCCCCGGCGGCCTCTCGACGGCCGCCGTCCTCGACAGCGTCGTACCCGATCGCCCCGCCATCCTGCGGCGCGTCGACGGCCATGCCCTCGTACGTCCGCCCGTCCGTCCTCGTCTGGCCCCGCCCCGGCCTCGTCATTGTCGTCGTCGTGACTCACACTTGGGCCGATCGCCAGTGGGCCAACACGGCAGCGATGAAGGCCATCGACGTGTATCGCGTCGACGTGGCCGACCCGCCACACGGCCGCATCGACCGGGACATGGCCACGGGCCTCCCGCTGGGCTCGTTCCAGGAGCAGGCCGCCGACCTGTTCCAGCGCCACATCCCGGAGCTGCCGCCCGACGCGCGCCTGGGCGCGCTCGCGCTCGGGATGGAGCGCATGGCCGGGCTCGGCATCACGGCCTTCCAGGACGCGCTCATCCGCGGACCCAACGTGGCCGCCTACGCCGCGGCCATGCGCGACCCGGCCCGCTTCCCGCTCAAGGCCTCGGTCTGCCTCTGGTGGGATTTTCACCACGCCCGAGGCACGTCCTGAGCACTGATGGCCGATGGTGATGATAATGATGAAGAGGACGATGGTGATGAACATGATGATGACGGTGGTGATGACGACACGCACGCAGATGGTGACACCGATACGGCGCGGCAGGTCGAAGTGCAGCTGAAGAAGCTGGTGGCCCACCGCGAAGACTTTGCGCGCCTCCGGGAGGAGACCGGCAACCGGCTCGTGCGGGTCAACACCATCAAGCTCATGCTCGACGGCGTCATGGAGACCAAGACCGGTACTCCCTCCTCCACTTTCACCTCCACCTCCACTTCCAGCCAGCCTGACGATGCCCGGCAGCGTACCTGCACGAGCCCTACTGCCGGTGCCGCGAGGGCGGCCATCATGTCGCCGACGGCGACGGACACCACCCGGACGGGGGCAAAGCAGGAAAAGCCAACGACAACGACGTCGACGATGATGGCGGCGATAACGACGCCGAGCGCCATTGCGGCATCGCCAACTTCCCGCGAGAGTACCTCCGCCAGGTCGTCGACGCGGTCGACCGCGCTGGATTCCAGATCCACGTACGCCCTCCCGGATTACACAACACACGCGCGGTCGTGCATGACACACACGCACATAACTCACGCGCGCGTGTCCCGTGCGCAGTGCCACTCGATCGGGGACAACGCGCTGTCGGACGTGCTGGACGCCTTCGAGGCGTCCAAGCGTGCGCACGAGGCCGAGGCCGCGGACGGCCGAGACGGCTGGCGGCCCGAGGTCAGGCGGCATCAGGTGGCGCACCTGCAGGTGGTGCGGCCGGCCGACGTCGGCCGATTCGCGACGCTCGGCGTGGTGGCCAACTTCCAGCCGCTGTGGTCCCACCGCGACCGCTGGATGGTGCTGGCCGAGCGCCACCTGAGCCCCGCGCGTAGCGCTTGGCAGTACCCCATCCGGCAGGTCCTCGACTCGGGCGCCCACGTCGCCTTTGGCAGGTGCGATTTTATTGATTACTTATTTTTTTATTTAATTTATTTATTTTTGATATTTATCATTTATCTTAAATGTTTAATTGTTTTTTTATGAATATAAAATTGCAGTGATTGGTTCGTGTCGTCGATGAACCCGCTGGACGGGATCGAGGTGGCGGTGACGCACTTGGCCCCGGGCACGAATCCAGAGAGTCCCGAGGCCACAAAGAACCTCTTCAACCCACACCAGCGCATCAAGCTCGACGAGGCCCTTCGCGCCTACACGCTCGGTACATTTCGTTAATATTCGAATATTTAATAATTTAATATTTTTATTATCGTTCAACATTATTATTAGGCAGAAAGAACTTTTTTTTTTAAAATTTTAGTTCGACGTTCAGGATCGGCCTACGCCAACTTCCTCGATGACGAGACGGGCAGCATTGAGGTGGGCAAGGCGGCCGACATCATCGTCCTCGACAAGAATCTGTTTGAGGTTCCCTCTCACGAGATCCACGCGGCCAAGGTCACCCACACCTTTGTCGATGGCCGTCTCGTCCACAGCGCCGCCACCGCGACGCAAGTAAACTGAGAATAGGAAAAATGCACAAAAAAATATAACCTGAACTAGTTTCTTAATAATTACTTTTATTTCAGTTTAAAATTCAGGAACAGACAAGATGGAGTGGTGGCTTCTCGTGGTGGCGGCCTTCGTGTTGGTGGTCCTCCTCATGGCTCTGCTTCACTACATCACCGCGCCCGCCCGTTTTGATGTAGCTGGCCAGCACGTCCTCATCACTGGTTCTCTCTAATCCACTGCACAGATTTTGAAGATTGAAAAGAACATCTCACACTAAATTCAAATGCAGGTGGGAGCAGCGGCATTGGGAAAGCCACAGCCATCCAATTGGCCCAGCTGGGCGCCAACATCACCATCCTCGCCCGCACGCGCGCCACGTACTTTCCTCTCCTTTATTTATTTATTTACATCTAATTTATTTTAATCCATTATTTGGAGAGCAGGCTGGACGCCGCGGCAGAGGAGATCCGGGCGGCCTGCGACCCGCGCCGCCGGAGCCAGTTCGTGGAGGTCCTCTCGGTCGACGTGTCCGACGACGCCCAAGTCCAGCGCGCCCTTTCTCAACACATGGAGACGTACCTGCCCCCCCCCTCTCACCACATGCGCGCATGTGTGCGGCTCACGACACGACACATGCGCGCGCGGGACGACAGGTTCGGGGCGGTCGATGTGTTGATCACGAGCGCCGGCGCGACGCGGCCGACGCACTTTGACGAGATCGACATGGCCACCTTCCGGCAGCTGATGGAGATCAACTACCTGGGCACGGTCTCGTGCGTCAAGGCCGTCCTGCCGCGCATGCGCGCGGCCCGCCGCGGCCGGATCGTGTTCGTCAGCTCGCTCGCCGGCCTCTCGGCCACCTTTGGCTACTCGGCCTACGCGCCCACCAAGTGGGCGCTCCGCGGCCTGGCCCAGTCGCTCGCGCAGGAGCTCCACCCTTACAACATCCGCCTTTCCCTCTGGTGCCGCCCCGTTCGACCCACACACACACGCGTGCGCATACATGGGCTGACGCCGCACACGCACACACGCCATTAGTTACCCGCCGGACACGGACACGCCCATGCTGCGGGAGGAGAACACGTACAAGCCGCCCATCGCCAAGCTCATCTCTGAGAGCGGCGGCGTGGTGCCGCCAGAGGCCGTGGCGCGTTCCATCGTCGCCGGCCTGGTCCACTACCGCTTCGAGATGTTTGCCAACTTTGACGGCGAGGCCCTCGGTACCCACCAAACACACGCGCGCACGACATACGCGCATCGCACACGCTTAGGAATGACACACACGCGCCTTCCTTGTCATCAGGTCTCGTCTCGTGCGGCTTCAACCCGCCGGACACGGTCTTCCGGGTGCTGCTGGAGATGGTCTCCATGCCGGTCCTGCGCGCCGTGGCCGTCTTCTACCACCTGAACTGGAACCGCCTCATCCGCGCCGATTTCCGGCAGCAGCAGCAGGCACAGAACGCCAGCGCGGGAGCGGACGCCTCGAACAGGGACAAACGTGCTTAGCTTTCTCTCTTCTTCCCTCTTCTTCTTCTTAAATGTTTTTGTCATTTTATTCATGACTTTTCTTCACCCTCTTCTTCATCCTCTCCATCTTCTTCATCGTCGTGTCTTGGTTGTGCCATGGCAAAGAGCCGCTGCTCGGCGCTCTGCGTCCCAGAGACGAGCGCAGCTGAGGTGGAAGAGACAACTACAAGAAGGCGCTTTTGTTGCAGGTCAATCGAATAGAGATTGGGGTCAAGACGGAGGTGCTGGGGGCTTGGTGGTGCCAAAGGCAGACTTGATGAGCTCCGCGTCGAGTTCGGCGTCGTATTCGTGGACCTGCTCGCGCGCGCGGCGGTGCTCCAGCGGCGGCCACAACTTGTAGGCCAGCTCCACCTCGCCCATGAACGCGTAGAAGTTCTGGAACACGCGCGACCTCATCTGCGCTCCCCATCCCCAGGACGACGTGAGCATGTGTCCTTCTTCTTCTTCTTCACTCGTGACGAAACGTACGACGTCGCCCTTGCCGCGCCACTTGGGCACGCCGTGGTCGTAGTGGATCGCAAACACCTCGGGCAGGACGTAGAAGCGGTAGCCCGCCTCGTGGAGCTCCAGCGCCTGCGCCACCTTGTCGTAGCCGTACCCGATGAATCGCTCGTCGTACCTGCGCGTAGGAAGATGAAGATGAAGAGAATGAATGGGATGATGAAGATGGAGATGTTAACGTACAGAGGGACCGAGTCGCGGTGGAGCATCATGTAGGGCTCGTATTCGGGGCGGAAGGCGATCTCGTAGGGCTCCGTCGCGCGGAGCCATCGCGAGTAGTTGGTGGGCCCGTGGGCCGGCGCCCACTTGTCCACATGAACCTGCCGGGCGAGCCCCTCGCCCGCCATCTCCACCATCTCGCGCCTCGTCTCTGGCAGCGGCACCTGTGATGACGACGACGAGACCATATGAGCGTCACTTTGGCATGGGCTCGAGGTGGAAGAGGAGACGCACGCCAGGCTCGACCTCAAAGGTCGGGATGACCCACACGACGGGCTCTTGGGCCGTCCCGGACGAGTCGCTGGCCAAAGTCCTCAGCTTGGGCATCATCGCCCTGCGTGCGGTCACACACGGGCGGGTAGGGAGACGAGTGCGTGTGAGCCGAGCGATGGGGGACGAGAGCGCGCGGGAGGAGGATGAGATCAGAGGCATACGAGAGGAGGGCGTGGGCGTCAGGGCCAGGGATGAAGTCGGCGTCGAGCACGATCGCGTAGTCGGTGCGGCTGAGCGTGAGCGCCACATTCCGGAGCGTGTTAACCGGGTACAGCCCGAGCGTCTTGTACGCATAGTTGCGCTACGTAATGACAACAACATCAACAATACGCAACACGATCATTGCTCAGCACCAAATGTTTTACAGCAACGATGGCAACGCACCTCGCTGACGACGAGATGAAAGTCGACGTGGCGGGCGAGCTTCTCCCACGTCGACCTGAAGTAGAGGACCTCCTCCACCTGGGTTGGGTCCATCACGAACACGGCCGCCGAGATGGGCCCTAAGGGCATCATCGTCAGAATGGCGGCACAACATCAGCTGAAGTTGAGGATCTCGTGTAGCCGAGGGACGGACACGCGCGCACCATCCCAGTTCTGGGCCATCATGCGCAGGGCGGGCAAGCGGTCGATCGTCAGCTGCGTCGCGATCGACACGCCTCGTGGGTCCTGCCCGACCAACACCAACGGGTCAGCGCCAAGAGGCACGGCCACGTTACAGTCGTGTGTGCGAGGGCGCACCTCGGGCGGCTCGGTCGAGCGAATGGTGAAGCGCCGCGGGCAGCATCCATGAACCGCTGCTTGGACTCGCTCACGAGGGCACTCCTCAAACTCGGGGTCTGCTCATGCCAAGCCGGACCACATGTGGTCAGTCTCGTATCGTTCTTGAGGTTGTGTGAAGAGTGAAAAAGAGGGACGGACCGATGCTCGAGGCCGCCGCGAGGTAGATGTCGTCGAACCAGACGGTGCCGGCGTGGTCGAGGAAGAGCAGGAAGAGATTGACGGAAGCCACTTCCTGGTCGCTTTCGATGACGAGGCATTCGCGTTCCCAGCGGTGGTCGTCGGTGCGCCACATGAGCTTGTGGCCGTAGGCGTGCGCGTCGTCGGCAAAGCGGATTTTGAGGGCGAGGCCGTAGCCCCCGTCCGAGCGGCCAGTCACGTCCTTGGCTGCGCTCCAGCCGGACAACATCAAGTAGGAGGTCTTGCGCGGCTCTTCTCGGTTTGCTTCCTCGTCGTCCATGTCGTGGCCCTTCTCTGCCTTGTGGCCGCTTGGCGCGCGCTCGTCATGGAAAAGTCTGGAGGAGTTGACAAAGACCAACTGGGCGGCGCCAAACTGGTAGTTGGACTTGTCCGGGGCCGAGAAGCACAGCGACGACTTGCCGCTCCTCGAGCGGTCCGTGCACAGCTCTGCCCAAGACCAACCAGTCCGCGAGCGTGTAAGCCGTTGGGACATGGGCGAGGTCCATGTGGGAGAAGGGGCTCCGCACGGGCGGGGGTCATCATCGAGTGCCAGTGGGCCGGGAAGGACTCGGGGTCGCGCTTCATGTAGTTCTCGTCAAAGTACTTGACGTAGCGCTGCGGACCCTTCTCCTCGAAGGAAGGGTTGGCTACCAGGTTCTTGCGGCCTAGCGTGATCACCTGCCTCGAGCAGGGGCGCATCATCGTACTCTTTGACTTTGTGTTCATGTCATTCGAGGAGTCGCCGTCCTTCTTGTCGTCATGCTCGTTGGGCTGGGCGTCGACGAGGCTGCACGTGAGCACCACTTTGTACTCGGTGGCGGGCTCGAGGTCTAGGACCTCGGCGGCGGTGGCCTCGCCCTCGTACACCTGAGCAAGCATTCAGCAGAGGACATGGTTCATGAGGATGCTGGAGAAAGAAGGGCAGTACCAGCGTCAGGCGGCCCTGGGCCAGAGAGGGCCTCACCTTCAACTCGCACGACCAGGAAAGTTGTGAAGGGAGGCGCCACCGCACAAACAGCGATGTAGAGTTGATGATGACAAAGTAGGGACAAGGCGAGAGAGGTTGTGGGAAGGAAGAGGTTTCTTCACCCTGCTTCATGTGTTCATCCTCTGCAGAAACACCTCGCCCTGCTTCTTCTCGTCCATCATCTTCGTCTGCCTTTCCACCTCCACGAACAACTTCTTGCTCCTGCCTCTCCTCCTTCTGGGCCCACTTGGTGAACCAGTCGTCCGCCGTCTGCACCTTCTTGCTACCGCTCGCCGTGGTGGCATGTGCTACTCGCTGCGGCTCTTCGTCTTGCACCTCTTCACGCTGTTGGCCAGCAGTTGCTGTCCTTCGCTGGAAGCTCACCTCGACCGCGCTGTCGTCCTCTTCTTCCTCGCCATGGGTGCCTCGCGCCAGTAGCAGCCAAGCAAACCCACAAAGGAGTAGTGCTAGCGCGCCCGCCAGGAGCAGCCGTACCGCGAACGACACCCACCGCCCGAACGAGGAGCCTTGCCGCCTTCGGTGCTGCCCAAAGAGCGGAAGAGGCGGTGGCCGCCCCGTGCGTTTGGGCATCTTACGCCTTCTTCTACTTGTCTGAAGAGACGCACACGTAAGCACAGCAATCAAGTATTTTCTGAAACACTTCCAAAAATTTTTTTAAAAAAATACAAAACGTATTTTATATCTATTTTTGTAATTTACTGCTAAAATAAAATAAATAGGTTCCCGGGAAAGGAAGAGGAAGAACGGGCAAGAGGGCACTCCTCACTCTCTACACCAGCTGGACGTAGTTGGCCGGGATGAGACCGCGCCTGCCGTTGAGCTCGGCTTCCCACCAGTCGCCGTTCTTGCTGATGATGGTGAGCACCTGGCCAGGCTGGAAGCCCAGCTCGGTGGGCGCCTCCGGGTTGAAGGCGTAGAGCGCGCGGGCCTGCTCGCCGGGCCTCCTCGGCGGGGCGGGCTGGGGCCGGCCGGGCATGGGCGGAGGGGCGCCGCCCTGCTGGGGCGGGGCGAAGCCCTGCTGAGGCGCGCCGCCGTAGGGCGCGGGCTGGCCGTAGGGAGCGGGCTGGCCATAGGGAGCCTGCTGGTGGCCATAGCTCTGGGGCGGCTGGCCGTAGGGCGCCTGCTGGTGGCCATAGCTCTGAGGCGGCTGGCTGTAGCCCTGGTTGGAGGCGTAGGACGGGGGCTGCTGGTAGGACGGCGTGTGGTCGACGCGGCTCGAGGCCGAGGCCTTCTTGTGCGACTCATAAGTCTTCAAGGCCGACGACTGCTCGTCGTCGAGGATGACCACGCGGTGGTGGTGGGCGAGCTTGCCATCGATGTGCTGCACCATGGGCACGAGCGACGTCGTGATGGCAGCCACCTCCTGGTAGTACCTCGCGGCCGCTTGCACAATCTAGAGAGAGAGCGCCAAACGGTGATGAGCCGCAGAACCGAAGAAACGGATAGCGTGGTGATAGACGTACCGTGGAGAAGCACGGGTCGAAGAAGGTGTTCCTGTCGGCGCACAGCCTCTGGATGTCCTGAATCAACTCAGCATTCAGCTCGTCGTAGGCGGCCTTCCACATGTTGTAGTTGGCCTCAGCCTAAAAATGCGCCAATTCACAAAGTCAGGACCATGCAATCGATGGAAATTTGTAGATAGAACCAAGGGGCAACGTGCCTGAGTGAGCTTCTCCGGCTTGTCGGGAGGGTGGGCAAGGAACTTCCTCACTTTACCACGGAAGCGATCCATCTCGAGCCGGCGGCGGGAACGCTCATTGATGCGGTTGTCGATGGTCCTGTACTGACCAAGGTAGGCATCAACGGGAGCCACAATGTCCACACGGAGAGTTTCATCCAGCGCCTGGCGGGCCTTGTCGATGTCGTTAACAGTGAGGAGGTATCGCTGGCTGCACTCCCAGAGAACGCTGCCAGAGTCGTAGAATGTGCCGATGCTTGAGCCGAGGGCGCTGTGGGCGTCGGAAATGGCTGCAGAAAAGTAAAAATCAGCAACTTGGCACAGCTAGCGTGGGAACTAGTGAGGAAAGTACCTCGCAGCTTCTTGGTGTACTCGCTGAGGTCGCTGGACATCTTCTTGAGCTGCTTGTAGTAGAGGTCGAACTTCATGTGCTCCTGGTTGAAACCGACGTCGACGGTCTCCTCGGCCTTGCCCACCTTCTCCTTGACCTTCTGGGTCGTTCGGTTGGTCACCGCCGTGAGACCCTTGATACCGAACTTTGGCTTGCTAGTCATGCTGGCTGATTTCTTTCTCTGTCAAGATGAAAGAAACTTCCTGTTGTTGGCGGTGTGAGGTGAAGTAGGTGAAGTAGGTGAGTGCTTTGTGCGGGTTCAAACGAGTGCCCCCGCGGCAGTAAGCTTAATACGGTGGACTCAAGCCACCTTAGTGTAAAAGAGCTGACGTACGTGAGTTGGTGTTGGCGGTCTTCGGTTCTCTGCCACGACTGCCGCCAGCCGTGGTTTTGCCCACAGGCCACAAACGCTCCAGAAGCCGGCATCAATCTCGTTAATTAAGCACCCAAAGCCAGGATTTATCGGGCTTTTGACTCCGCAAACTTGATCCAAAAAACTCACGCGATGGCCGATAACACACGCGATGCATTATTCAAATAGTTTAGGAGGACGGCAGCAGTTTCCCAGAACAGCATAGCCACGCAGGAGATACGGGTGTCCCTGCAGCACGGCGAGACGACAAAGCCATCCTCGTGGTGGCGTTTGTGGGCCTTGCGCCCGTCTGCGGGACGGTGTTGTTGGTGTGCCCAGAGCATCAGGCGCCCCAGATGGCCACATCCACGTTCTCGCCTCGGTAGGCCGTGAGGAGCTGGCTCGTCGAGTGGCTCCACGCGCAGCAAGTGATCATGTTGGAGTGCTTCTCGTCCACCTCGGCTGTTTCGCGTCCGGACGCCCCCAAAACAGTCAGCCTTGTTGTGGTTCTTTTCGAAAAGAAAGGGAGCTATGAGACCTGATTCCAGCTTGCCCGTGGCGGTCTCCCACACGTTGATAGCGCCTGTGGCCGACCCGGCGATGACGTACTTGCCGGAGCCCGAGAAGCAGGCCCGGTTCCAGTCCAGCCCATTACGGTACTTGTCCGATCTGCACCATCATCATCGCAATCCGAGTCACAATCATCAGCATGATCATCATGACATTGGCGATGCAGTGATGAGCAGGGAGGGAGTACGAGAAGGCGCGGGTCTCGTTGAGGTTCACTCGAATGTCGAGCAGCTTGAGCGTGTTGTCCCGCGAGTTGGAGAGGATCGAGCTGCCGTCTGTGTGGTTGGCGCCCGCCCGCACGAGCGCACAAGTAAGCCGACGCCTCCCCTGCCAAAGCGCTTGCGCGGGTGTGGTGTGTACCGGGACTGAGCGTGATGGAGGTGACGCTGTTCTCGTGCGGCTGCGCGCTCTCGACCAACGTGCCTATGCGCATGTCGTAGGTGCGCACGCTCTTGTCGTAATGGCCTATTGCGCCACGCGAAAAATAACATGACGTCAGCCTCAAATAATCATGTGTGTGCGTTTGCGGCGCGGGCGGCATACCGGAGCCGATGAGGCCACGCCCGAGGAAGGCAACGTCCATGACTTTGGAAGCGCACATGATCGTGCGCACGCAGATGCCCTTCTCGACGTCCCAGATCTTAAGGCAACGGTCGCTCGAGCCGGACACGATCTGACGCGAGTCGAACGTGAACTGGGCCGACACGACCGGCCCCTTGTGGCCCAGCAGGTTGGTCTGTTTCGTGTTTTATTTTAATGAGTAAAATTATCTTTAAACAAAATACAATTATTTATAAAAATAAATACAACTAGAAAGGACGTACGGCAACGCGGTCCTGAGCATAGCTCATGACGTAGATGTTGTTGTCGGCCGAGGCGCCCAGCACGAAAGCGTTGTTGTGCGTGAAGTCGGCACACGTGATGGAGCGCTTGGCCACTCGCAGCGTCTTTAGCCGCGACACTGGACGCGATACATTTATCAGAGATTGTGCCGTTGGTGTTGCGGGCGCGACGGAGCGGAGGGCAGGTACTGGATAGAGTGTCCCAGATGACAATGTTGCCGTCCACGCCGCTCGTGGCGAACATGGACCCCTGGCTGCTATGCTGGATGTGGTTCACTTCACCGCCAGCGTCCTATTTTTGTTTTTGTATTAGAATTATTGAATTATTGAATCAATTCAACTAAATATTAACATTTACCAGTTTGCGGATGAACTTCTTGGGGATGGTGTCGTCCGAGAGCATGCTGAACCCAAAGTTGGAGTCTTTGTCATCAGCCTCGGCCTCGGCTTCGGGGTTGTTCTCATCGTCGCCCTTGAGCTTGCCCACGATGCTCGAGAAGAACCCACTTACGTCTGGGCAGAATCAAATCGTTAAGCCGAGCCCGTGCGCGTTGAGGCCACAAGGGTGCAGCCCGAAGAAGGAGGTCAGTACTGGATTGAAACTTGGCAAAGTCGTCCTGAGGCGCCGACCGCGCTGGGCTGCCCTGTGGTTGTGGCTGCCCCAAGACAAATTTGTCATTAATTTTATGAAATGAAGATATATTAATAAGGTGAGTACCCGTTTGAAGTTGGTTTCCTTGACCTTGTTGAGCATATCGAGAAGTCGCTCCTGCTCCATGTTGAGGTTGTTGATGAGACCAGCGTTCTTGGTCATCTCCTGCTGGAATCGCTTTTCCATCTCCTTCATGCCAGCGAGCTCCTTGGTCATGGCGGCCATCTCCAGGTCCTTGCTCATCAGCCGACTCTCGAACGAATCCCGCTGCTCCTGCTCGAGAACAGGAGAAAAACAGCACCCGTCCGTCAGTCTTCCGATGGTTGGCTGGCGTCAAAGCGACGCACCCTGAGCTTCTCGACTTCAGCCTGCAGGACCTCCAAAGTCCGATGGGACTCCTCGAGTTCGTTGCACACGTTTTCGTGCGCGCCAGACAGCTCGCGGTGGCTCTTGTTCTGCTGCTCGAGCTCCTTGAGCGCGGTGGACTGCTGCTGCATGACCTCGAATAGCCGCTTGGCCTGCTCGGAGTTCTGCCGATAGCTTTCGCTCAGCTCGGCCTCCTTGTCCCTGAGTGTGCGCGCTGTTGTCAGGCCAAAGCTGATTGTTGATCATTGAGTGCGCGGCCTGTGCGTCGTACTTGAGCATCTTCTGCAGGGCAGCAATCTCGACCTCGCGCGCCTTGACCTTCTCATCGAGGATCACAATGCGATCACTGGTGGTCACCACGCACGGGTGAGCGAAGGCGAAAAAGAGACAAGAAAAGATGAAGGAACGGAACGCACTCTTTGTGCTTCTCTTGCTCCTTGCTGAACTCGTGCACGGCCTGTTTCAGCTCCCAAACCTCACGCCTCAACTGACTGTTGACCGCGCTCAACGTGTTGCCTGAAGTAATAAAAGAGGTTGGATTGGCGGTGACGGCGCTACCGCACTGTGCGCGTGGCATTTGAATCCAAGTGTACATTTGGCAAAAAGGGCAGGGTAGGGAGCCTTATGTTGTCTGTCTCGATCCTGAAGGAGACGCAGTATCGTTTGTCTGTACTCGGGCAAACAAATTGAGGACCGATCTTGTGCTTCCATGTCACCTTCCTGAAAACGGCAACAGCTGCCCACGAATCGATCTGCCTGGTGCCCTTTGCTCTACCCGCTGGCGCTCTTCGTTCGCCAATCTGCCGGTAGATGCTCTCTTCTCTGATTCAGGCCTTTGGCCTGTCGGCACTAAAACAGCTTTTCATAATAAATTTCAAAAACTGCAGCGAGTGGATGGAGAAGGTGGAGGGCGGCTTGAGCTCTGGCGGCCCTCTGGCCAGCTACCTCGCTAAGGAAGTCAACCGTGTTCTACCACTACGCGCAGTTCCTGCAGCAACTCAAGTACCTTCTCCTTGTCTTCATGGTGCAAGCCGTGTGCTTGTTTTTAAGACTAGATGCGGTCCAGGGTGAAGAGCGCCACGAGTTGTCTGATGGGCTACAGGTGTCAGTGTTGACCTACAACGTATGGTTCGACCTCGATGATTGGCAGCTGCGATTTGCCGCTGTAGCAGACATCATCAAGCAACACAGACCCACAGTACGGTGACAACGGCAAGCAGTCGTTTGTGTGGGCCCAGTGACGAGTTGCGAGCACTCACCAAGGCGTGCACAGATCGTGTGCCTGCAAGAGGTGACTCAGGCGTTCGCGAAAGCGCTGAAGCGCCATGCTTGGCTCCGCCAACACTACCACATGCTCGACGCAGACGTACAGTCATCAGCAGCACTGATTACAGTTGTTATGCTAATTGTGGTGCGAACTGTTTTGCCAATGGTGCAGGACGACGTCGTTCTGAACACGCTGGAGCCTTATGGCGTGGCCCTGCTGTCCCAATATCCAATTGAGGCCCTGGAGCTGCACGAGATGCACTCGCTCATGCAACGCAGTGTCCTGTTCGCCCAGATCAATGTGCAGGGAAAGAAGGTACAGTGCCAGCATGAGTTCGATGAAGGAGAAACGACCAACAGAGGCAATTGGGACCATCAGGTGCGGGTATGCACTGCACATCTGGAGAGCCGGGACTTTGATGGCTTTAGTCCGCCGCTCCGCAAAGCGCAGCTGAGCAAGATGTTTGCCCTCCTGGACGGTACGTTTAGGTCTTTGTGTAGGCGACGCAGAGCATTTACGACCCCCCACAACATGTGTTGCAGGTAAGCAGAGTACTGAGCCCAAAGAAGGAGATGCACCAGAGCCTGATTTCAGGTCAAACGATGACGTCTCTCTGCGCATCCTCACCGGTGACTTCAACTTTCCTGCCGGGAGCAAGGAAGAAGAGGTTCGTGGGGATCAGAACATCGTATTTCTTCTTCTTCCTTCTCATTACCTGCCCTCCAACGCCAGAATGTGCGCAAGGACTACACAGACACGTGGAGTGCACTGCACCCCAATGACCCAGGCCACACCACTGGCATCACCTATCCCAGGCACGCATGAAGCACAGCTCAGCGCACTCGGGCAAGTGCTGTGTGCTCACTTCCCTTTCCCTTCTTGGTGTGGCCTCCAGACCTCGGCACAGGCCGAGCAGGTACGATCGGCTTCTCTATCAGGGTTCGGCCTGGCGAACCCAGGAAGTGAAGATCGTGGGAACCGAGCCCATTGGCACCAAAGGAGCCGGAAAGAACATCTATCCCTCAGACCACCTCGGCGTGCTGGCCATTCTGTGGTTAGCATAATGATAGAATAAAGAGCTCGATCAGCACTTTAGAAATCATCTCTTGAGTGTGAGTGGGAAGGCACAGACCTCTTCGCATGACGTCCCACAAGTCCCCGCCCCTAACAGACATGGGTAGTGTGATGCACTATTGCTTGTAGTTGTCTATACAACACACCAGCTCAACCACTAAGAACTGATTGGTTTTCAAAGTGCTTGCCATAGCTTTGGTTGGTGGGCTGGCATGCAACAGCAGTCACCATAGGCTTCATACACTTTGTTGTGAGGCAAAAAAAGCTGATATCATAACAGCAAACATCTCAATATATTGTGTATATAAACAAATGAAAACAACTTCAATAGTAGGCAAGCCCAAATCAGCTAAGCAGTCTTGTGTTGAAGGCATTGAAGGCATGCACAGCTTCACCAATTTGTTCATCACACTAAACTATTATCCTAAATTCCACTATGATTAGTTAGATTTCCCAATTTTTTGAGGAATTCCAAAATACAATATTTGGATTTACCTTTTTAATGGCATCATCATACTTTGGAACTCAGTGTACACCATGCATGGTACTATCATTTGGTGTGAAATATGACCATGGTCAAATAAAATTGGACTTGTTGTGGTATGTGGAAAAACAGGTTTAATCCTAATTAAATTGTGAACTTCAATCTACTGCAAAGAAGATATTACACCCTATATCTATCTTCATTTACCACATTAGTTTTTACCTCAAACAATACAGTGGCATTGAGAAGTTTCCCAATTATTTTCTTTAAACCAAGTATGTTAAAAACAAATTAATCATTTACCTTGGCAGCAATCATAAAGGTATAGTGGTGGCAGCCAAGAAAAATTAGAAACAAACACCAAACTCAAGCATTATATGAAAACAAATGAGACAGTATAATCAAAAAAAACAAAAAATAATAACAACTAGGCCTAAGCACCTCACTGCAAATTGAACCAGATTATCAAGCTTTTGTTGTAAGATCAAAATTCTGTTGTATATAAATTTATAAAAAAAATAGTTTTGGAATGAAGATTTTGTTGAACAAGCTGCTCAGCTAAGCTTTTTGCTCAATAACATTTCAGTTTTTGTTCTCCATGTTCTTTGAACTTTATGATGGGATATTTGTATTTTGCTTATATCATGTGTATGCACTTTTCATTCAGTTAGACAACATGTATTGCAAGGCTGATTGCCACAGTGCTTATATTAGATAGTGACTTCATATTCAGTATTGGCTTTTTTATATTGAAACATTACAATGTAGTAGTTGTGCCAGCACATCACATTGCTTGGCTTTCAGTTTGGTTCCCACAATGGAGGCTCAAATAAGTCAAACAAGTTTCACCATGTGCACCAGGCCCAAAACGGATTTGCGCATGTTGAAGTAACATACATTGCTTGTTTTTATGAACGTTTTTCTTGTTTCCAGAATAAAAAGTGGTCGAAGAAAAGGCAGTCAGGAAAACTAGTATTTTACCATTTATGCAGCGTTTAGGCTCTCCGCTGAAACAACAAGAGGAGCGCCTGAACGAATAAAGCGCGCCCACCAATACACAAGACATAGGAACGTAGTGCCATGCAAGCGACCGTCGTCGCACGGCCAACGAAGAAGATTGTGGTGCTTGTAGCCGGAGCCGGTGGGTTCATAGGTTCACACGTGGCATATCGCCTGAAGCATGACCCAGAGGGACGATTCACGGTAATAGGAGCCGACGTGCGCCAGAATGAGTACATGTCGCCTGAGGAGTTCTGCCACACCTTCCACCAGGTTGACCTGCGGAGTACGTACACTACCCGCGGTTGGTCACGAGAGTCGTTTGGCGCTGACACAACGTTGCAAACCAGAAATGGATGCTTGCCTGGCAGTGACGAAGGGCTGCGACTGGGTCTTCAACTTTGCTGCAGACATGGGCGGCATGGGCTACATCCAGAGCAACCATGCGTACATCTTCTACAACAACACGATGATAACATTCAACATGGTGGAGGCTGCTCGATTGAATGGCGTGAAGAGGCACCTACACCCCACGTAGACGGCAGCTGCCCGTCCAGGCGGTGCAATTGCATATTTACGACTGCCTTTGCAGGTTTCTCTACACGTCGTCGGCATGTGTGTACCCAGAGCACAAACAAGAGGAAGAGGACAACCCAGGCCTCAGGTTTGCCGATCATCTCTATCTCTTGAAGCGTCATTAGGCCTCATTATCGATCAATTGTCCTGTAGAGAAGAGGACGCCTGGCCAGCTCAGCCGCAGGACGCATACGGCATGGAGAAGCTCAGTGGTGAAGTGTTGTGCAAACACTACATGGAGGACTACGGCATGGAGATGCGCGTCGCCCGCTTGCACAACATCTACGGCCCCAAGGGGACATGGAAGGGTGGAAGGTACGCTGCTACTGCAAGAGGTCACGTCATTTGAAGGAGAGATGAGCTCACTTGGTTGATCTGCCGCCTGAAGGGAGAAGGCACCGGCTGCGTTCTGTAGGAAGGTCATCTGCTCGAAGGACACCATCGAGTTGTGGGGGGACGGCAAGCAGACCAGGAGCTTCTGCTTCATCAACGATTGCGTGGTGAGTAGCGCCTTTAAGTGCAGCTCGAGAACGCTTATCGACTCACAAAACTCTTGTTTTTGTTGTGAGCAAAGGAGGGGCTGTTGCGTTTGATGCAGTCGGATGTGCGCGTGCCGCTCAACATTGGCTCAGACGAAATGGTCTCCGTCGAGGAGATGGTCCGCATCATCTGCGCCTTTGAAGCCAAGCCGCTACGAATCGTCTACACTCCAGGCCCAATTGGCGTGAGGTACGCTGCGTGTTCTCGTGGCGAACGAGCCGTTGGCTCACGCCCCCTGTTGCTGGCTGTAGGGGAAGGAACAGCAACAACGACTTGATCAAGCAGTTGATGGGGTGGGCTCCACCAACGCGGTTGGCGGACGGCCTGCGAGCTACCTACGAGTGGATCAAGTCGCAAGTAGCACGAGACCAGGCCAGTGGCCTCGACGTCCGTGGGCCCGAGTACACCTCGAGTAGAGTAGTGGTGCGCAATAGCTGCGTTGCCACGTCAACGTCAAGCACACAGACACACGATAAGAAGAGCACCAGAAGCGTCGTGGCGTCTGTCGCCCCGCCAATGCAGGAAGGAGAAGAACGAAAGGAACAGGAGGCGGCCTGACAATAGCTTTTGATTTATTAATTTTTAAAATTAAAATTATCGGGCGAAAAGGGAAAAAGCGACCACCACCACCAACCTGCCCACAACCCCGACGGGGTACGCCACGCCGCACTCTCGGGTTCTATGGCTGGGCACGCCGCTGCGGCCACTGGCATGGCTACTCACGGCGGTACCCCCGAAAGCCTAGTTTTTCATTAAAAAATAAAAATACAAATAAAAATCAAAAAATGTCGCCCAACAGAGCGCTCTAATGGCGTGAGCTTCAGCGCCAGGACGCCCGCACGCCGAACGCGCTGGGGCAAGCACGCTTCCATGGTCCGCGGATGAACCCGCCAACGGGCCAGGCGCTGTCGCACAGGGCGGCGACTGCCCGTCAGATGAAGACAGTTGCACCGACGTCGACGCCAGTGACTCCGCTCAATACCCCGACGACGATGATGGAGACGACGGCGACAACCTCAGTTTTGAATGTAGCGACTGCGACGATCAAGAAAGTGACGACTGTGGCGGCGAGAACCACTCGCGCGGGAGTGCCCTCGGCGGGGCACAAACAAGCGACCCTTTGCTTCGTGTGGAGATCGCGCAGGCAGCGGCCGAGGTCTTGGAGAGACTTGAGTGCGGTGATCTGGACTCGCTCATCAACGCGCCAGAACGGCTCCGGCGTCAGCTTTGCGAGGTGGCCGGTTGCGACTTGGTCGAGGACGAGCACAACACCGAGCTCGTTCGCGCTGCCTCGGCCGCTCTACTGCACCGTCTCTGCGGCGCCGCCGACGTGCCCTCGTCGCTGGGACTTGGGCGGTCGCAGTCGAGCGTGCTGCAGCCCAGTGCCAGCGCCGGCTGGCGCGAGCGCCGCGAAGCCGCCCGGTTGGCCCTGTTTGTCGCTCCGGCCATCGACGCCGCCGTGACTTTTCTCGAGACGTGGGCCGATACGGCGCGGGGAGCCGAGCAACACCTGACCGTGGCGGCCTGCGCGCCCCTGTTCGACTGCGGCATCGAGCGCTGCGCCGTCCAAGCCGCGCTGGTCGGCTGCGGGGCCGCGCTGCAGGTCTGCATGCGTGCGGCCACTCGGATGCGCAGACTGCTGGGTACGATCGCCGGCCAGACGAACGCGCGGCTGCTGTTTTTCGCCCTCGACACCCTGTGGTCGCGCATGTTGGGTGAGCCGCACTACCGCACCTATGACGCGACCGCTGCTCTGACTGTTTCGCGCACCGATGCCTGGCTGCCGGCGCTGTCGCTGGCGTGGAACGCGGGGCGGCACGCCAGCGTACCGCTGCTGCGCGCGGCGTGCGCCATCGCCACCGCCCAGCTCGAGTCGGGCGAGGCCGAGTTCACGTGGTGCGGACAGGTGGTCCGGAGCATCCTCGCCAGCCGATGCTGGCCAACGGCCGGAGCGTTTCGCGTCGTCATTGCGTGCCACATGCTCCTCTTTGCACTCCAGGCCCTACCGCGGGGCGATCCGCGCATCGCTCCGCCGCACAGCCTTGCCGACAAAGACGCTACCGCCTTTGCCCGCGGCGGCTGCCCCACCCCTCTTGGCGAGAGCACCTGTTTTGGGGGCGAGCCCGAGCCCCACCAAGTGACCGCCTATCTGCGCGAACTGGAACAGGGCCTGCTCCTCGATGCCACGTTGGCCTTTTGCCCGTATGTCATGAACCAGCTGGACGACGACGACGAGGAGACCGCCTCCGCCACTACGCGCCCCCTGGAGGCAGCGCTGCTCGAGCTACTGTCACAGATCTGCTACCACATCGCTTGGCGCGTAGTATCGTGGCACCCTGCCAACGGCGCGGCGGCCGCCTTGCTGTTGCGCGCTGTCTTGCGCGCCGCCAGCGCATCCCACGTATGTGGCCGAGCTGCGGCGCGGCTGCATCGCAAATGGAACGACGCCACGCTGGACCGCTTGTCGGCGTTTGTGGACAAGGCCGCCAGCGCGTGTCCCGACTTGAGGGAGCGGTTGTACGAGGCCATGGCGACCAATAGCCCGCACGAACCCGCTCTCGCTACTGCTGCCGCTTCTGCAGTGACGTCCGGTGCGCCACGCAGGTCTGGCCACACCGTCCACATGTGGAACGACCATTCGCCGCCGCACGCACTGCAACTTGTGCTGGAGCTGGGGTCGCACGTTTGCGAGCTCGTGCTGTCGCATTTGCATGTGCGCGACTGCTTGAGCCTGGCGCGCGTTTGTGGCTGGCTGCGCCTGTGCACCGGACGGGCACTGTTGCGCGTCTACTATGCCAAGTCGCACTTGCTACACGAGGCTCGCCAACGCTACCCCGCCGGTCTGCCCGCGCTTGCGGACCCCGTCGACGCGGCCTGGGTGGCGCCCGCGTTCATGTGCCGCATACTGTATGCCGCGCGGGTGGGCACCGCCCTCCTCACGTTAGCGCAAAGCGCCCCCGAGGCCGCCTCGGCGCGCACAGGCGACCTACGCGAGCTGCGTCGGCGCGCTCGTCGCATGCCGGCGACCCTAAGCGCAGCCGCAGCCGAGGCCGCCGCTATGGGCTCCGCTTGTGCGCTGCTGCACTGCGGCGAAGTCGCCAACTGCTTCCTCCAGGCGACCAAGCTGGGCCACAACAGGTGCGATTTGGAGCCCTTGCCGTTGCAGACGCGTAGAATCTCTCGTAACCCGCGAGACAAATGGCTGCCGCCTGTCGCGCTCGCCCACGCTGCCGGCCGGCTGTGCTCCTCCGGGCTGCTGCGCGAGGCCTGGCAGCGCACACGGACCGCCACGCCGGTCCGCATGGCCACGCCCTTCGCCCTGGCTTGTGGGTGCAAGGTCGACTTGTGCGGGAACTGGGCAGGCTTCCTCACCGACGACGACGGCCTGGCCGCGGCGGCGCTGTTACAGGCCATGGCGCAAGGTCTCAACTGTGGACCACTGCCCTCCGACCCGCCCCTCGGCACACTTTGCGCCGCCAACGACAACGAGCAAATGAAGGCACTGGCGCAAGAGGTTGACCGGACGCTCATTGGTACCTTGCGCGACGTCGCCCACTCGCAAAGGCTTTCACCCTACGCTGGCGCTTGTGTCGCGCGGGCCTGCACGAGGGCTGCCCTGTACATCGCGACAAGCGCGCACCCAGCCGCCTCACAACGCGCGCATCTCGCCCGCAAGTTGGGTCAGCTCGCTGTGGACGTGCGTACAATCTTGCAAAGATAGCCAGAATGATAACCTACTCCGGCATTGTGGGACGTCAAGTTGAGCCATCCCACGGGCAGCCGTTGGCACGCAGCCACAGCAGTTGCACCCAGGTCCCCACAAGGAGCCTGCTTCTACACGACAGCAGCGATTGGCCCGGGGCAGTAAACAGGTTTTCTGTTGGCTGCTTTTTAATATTCTTGCCCAATCATAAGCTGATGTTTTTGAATGAGCAAGCAAACACCTGCGAAACGTCACGCATTTTGACTTCTTGCCAACTACAAAAGCGCCACACGCTTCATTTGTCAAGCCATCCATCCAACTACCAACCAGCTCGAGTAAGTCTTCAACCTTTGAAATCAACACCATGCAGCGCACCCCGATGACGTTTTCCACCTTCTGCAAGAAGTTCGTGCCGGTCGAGGTCTACCCTCTCATGGTGCCCCTCACCGTAGCCTGCGGCATGGCCGGCTACATGTCCTACCGCACGCTCTCTGGTGCCCCCGACGTCCATGTCTTTGGCAGGCAGCCCCGTTACGAGACTGGCGCTCACCGGTCCGAGCCCCACGCGTTCGGCCTCCACACCAAGGCCTCGCGGTTTGACCCGCACCCGGAGCTGGGCCAGGCTGAGGCCGACTTCCACCGTCAGTTTGCCTCTCACAACTAAGCTCTCTCCCTTCCTTCACCGTTGACCACTTTGGTTGAACACCTGCATCGCATAGAGCGTTTGTATGTTCTTGTTACATTAAAAATGAATTGTTTGCCATTTCCTACGGAAAAAGACCATAAAAAGTAGAAAATCAAAATATAAATATAAATAGAAGGAAAAAAAAATATACAAAACACAAACAAACAAGATGAGCTTGAACATCTTGCAGCACAAGAGCTGGCACGTATGGAACGAAAAGAATCGGGAAAAGGTGCGAAAAGATGAGGAGGAGCATCGGCAGCAGGAGGAGCGCAAACGCAAGCGCGAGCTAGAAATCGTACGTTGCATCTTTCACCTTCAAGATCCCTTCAACTTTGTCACCTGCACTTCATGCAGCAGCCCTCTTGTAGCTGGCCGCTTCTGCCAGTCTTGTATTAAACACTTTTTTTTTCTTTTTGTAGGACCAAGAGAGGCGTCTCGAGGCCCTCCGTGCGCGCAACAAGCGGCTCAAGGGCGAGCACAACGATCAAGACTCTGCCGAGTCGGCTTCTTTGGCCCAGCGAGAGCGCCGTGGCGATACCAGCGGTGCCCTGATCGCGCTCCCCTCCGACGGTGCTGCAGCAGGAGCCGTCGTACCACGCGCCGAGGAGCCGCTCAAGCACGTCAACTTCTTCGAGGACCTCGAGCTCCAGCAGCGCGCCGAGGATACTGTACGCCTCTCTCTCTCTCTCTCTGTCACTACACGCTGGTTGTGATTAAAATAAATTCTAATATATATATTTATTTTATTTTTTTGAATGCAGCGGAATCCTGAGCATGAAGCCGAGAAGAAGGCGCAGGCAGAGCGCGAGGCGCGCCTCTACACGACCTACCTCGGCCAGAGCGCCGCCGAGACTCAGAGTACGTAGTAGCCCTTCATCCTTTTCATCGTCTTCTTGTTCCTCATGGTGGCGACGACAGAGGTGAAGCCCTGGTACTACGGGCCGCCCGTGGACGCGCCGGCGCTGCCGCCCGAGAAGGAGCGCAAGCAGCAGCGCTTCAAGGCCGAAAAGGACCCGCTGGCCGCCATGGGCGTCTTCCTCCAGCGCAAGAAGCAGATCGAGGCCGCGGCCGCGACGGCATCCGCCCAGGCCCAAACCACGCCGGGCGGCGGCTCGTCGACGCCGATGCTGGCCCGCGGGATGCGCATCGCCGCCCAGCTCGCCGCGGTCGCGGCCTCTGTGCCCACCACCACGACCGCCGAGCCGCCGACACCGACGCCGCCGAGCCAGAAGGACGACGAGGTGGCGAAGAAGGACAAGAAAAAGAAGAAGAAAGAAGACAAGAAGAAAAAGAAGAAGGACAAGAAGGACAAGAAGAAGCGACGAAAGAGCAAGAAGAGAAGGTCATCCTCGTTGTCTTCTTCATCGTCTTCTTCGTCATCATCATCATCGTCGTCAGAGAGTGAAAGCGATGGGGAAGAGGAGGACGCCGAGGCCAAGCGGGCCAAGCTGGCTCAGCTGCGCGCCGAGCGGCTGAAGCGCGAGGCCGAGGCCAAGGCACGGACCCGCCAACTGCTCTTTGGCGGCAGCAGCGGCCCGTCGCCCGGCGGGCCAGCGGCGACGAGCCCGCGCTACAGCTCGGGCTTCGCGTCGCACATTGGCGGCATTCTGCGTGTGGAAGGTGCGTCCGCCTTTATTTTTAAAAGTATCATTTTTACTATTATTTATTCTTTTTCATTTATTATTTATAATTTTTCTTTTATTAATTTTTATCATTCACGTACGACCTGCGCAGACCGAGAGAGACGAGCGCAGGAGCGCGAGCGACGGGAGAAGCAGCGGCAACGACACCGGGAAGAGGAGCGAGCCAGCGGAGGTGATCATCATCATCGACGATCGTCGTCATCCTCGAGAAGTCGCCGAGACGATTACTGAGGTCGAGCCGTCAACAAAAAAAATAAAATAAAAAATAAAAAATGGTTGTGATCAATCATTTTTTTATTTTTATTTCAAAAACTACAGTTGTTCGCCGTTTCGTTCCTCCTGCAGCCGGCTGCTTTCCAGGCGCGGAGGGCGGCGATAAAGTGCTGGCGCGAGATAACGACAGTAGGCCAGTTGTCCACCCACATGTGCTCAATGGTCACTTGCTCGGGGCCAAACGTAACGTGGTAGGCGTTGCCACTGGCCGTTTCGGCTGTCCCTGGTGCCTCAGCGCGCTCCAGCAACGTGTCCACGTAGGAGTCACCCACCTCATCATTCAAAAATTGATCGAGCCCAGCAGGGTTGGCCGCAGTGTGTCCGTCTGTCTGCTTGCCTCCTTCCATCTCTTCGGTCTCTCTGTTGTCGCGACTGTGTCTGGTCTGGAAATGTTTTGTGCTCGTTCTCAGCCAGCAAGACAAAGCAAGAGGCGAGGTCGGGCAACCGGAAAGGAGTTCGGAGTAAAGCAGGAGATAAAGAGCCAACCATGCCCGGTTCAGCTGCCCACTTTAAGGCAATGAGGAAAAGCCACGGTGGGGTAAGCCGCGGAGTAAGTCTGCAGCAGTAGGGTAGAGGTGAGCACAGACCTTCGGTGGGCCGTCCGTGATCTGCCACTTGATTGTCATGTCCTTAATGCATAGGAGACTCGCCCTCGGCACTGTCCTAGTCCTTTGGTACTTCTTGGCCTCTTGATCATGCCCTTAAGTTCCTTGAAATCTTGTTCATTGGATTGGTCCATTGAGATATTGGACGATGGCAGTTGCCATGACTTGTCTTTGACCAGCATCTGGATGCACTGGTCACTTGCTCGGGGCCAAAATGAACGTGGAAGCAGTTGCCACTGGCCGTTTCGGGTGTCCCTGGAGCCTCAGCTCCAGCAACGTATCCACATAGTGGGGCGCACTTCATCGGCCAAATAGTCGTCGAGTCCAGCCGGATTGGATCTTATCTTGTCTGTCTGTTCCCGTCCATCTCTTCGGTTTGTGTTGTCGTGGCTGATGTGTCTCGTCTGGAATGGTTTGTGCTCGTTCCCGCAGCAAGATCCTCAAGAGTACTATGGGCTTTCGGGAGCGGTCGGGCAACCGGAAGGGAGTTCGGAGTAAAAGAGCCAACCATGCCCGCTACAGCCTTAAAGCAAATGAGGGAAAGCAGCGGCGAAGATTTGGCGAATGCGCCGGTCCAGCAGGGCGGGCGGCTGGTCGGCCCTGGCTGCCGCCTGCCCGCGCGTAAGGCCTCGCTGCGGCACAGCGCTAGGGCGCCGGAGCCAGTAGTCAAGGTCGCCATCGAGGACATGCGCCCTCCGCAGCGCATCCGCCACGCTCTCCCACGAGGCGTTGGTGTTGTCCTTCGCCGCGAAGGCGACTTCGGCCAGCGAGACGATCAGATTCACGAGACGCAGCAGCCACGCGCTGGCCCACACTGACGAAGGGACCTGGACGGGGTTGGTGATGGCCGAATCGAGCAGTTGTTCCATAAGATACGCGGCCGCCCAGAGTCTGGCCTTGTCCGGCTCGCTCAGAGACGCATCGGCCACGGGCCGGCGCATCTCGCGCCGCCGCTGTTGATGCCGCTGCATGAACAAGAGCAGGTCGAGCCCAGCCTGCCGTAGCTCATCAAAGTCGGCGACAAGATGCACAAAATGGTGCTGGGCCAGGTGGGCCTCGTAGGCCGTCGAGCGTGAGGCGCACAAGTCGAGTCTCGGCCAAACGCGTGGCTGAGCCGTGCTCTTGTCAATCCGCCACACGGTGAGACAGACGCGCGCAGCAGCCCGCGCCACGCGCTCAAAGGCCTCCGTCGCCAGGCGCTTCCTACAGGCCTCGGGCGGCTCGGCCACCAGCAGGACCAAGCTGAGGGCACCGCCGTCGGCGCCAAGCCGCCCGGCGCGCTGGCAAAGTGCGGCCAGCCGCCGCTCGTCCTCGAGCTCGTCTCCTTCGCCGCCACCGCCGTCATCTTCGTCGATCTCCATGACGGCCGCCAGCGTGAGGGCGTCGACGAGTAGGGCGACCTCGAGGCTCTGGTCGCAGAGGTACTCGGCGATGGCCAGGCCCGTCCACAGCGACGCCGCGCGCGCGGCCGGCGGCGCATCGGCCGCGCTGGCCACTACACAGCGCGTCATGGCCCCGCGCTGGACCTGTTCCTCATTATAGAGCTTCGGCTGGTCGACGACGGTCTCGAGCCAGTCGCCGCGCTGGCCGCAGCCGACGAGCACATGCGCGCGGCGTAGCACAGTTGGTTGGTAAACGTCGTCGTTCTCTGTTTCTTGGCTGGGTCGATGCTCGACGAGCCCGTGAATGACAAAGCCGGTGAAGCAGCCCGTCCCAGGCACCACGACCGCCGTCGAGCCGCCGACGCCAGCGGGCAGGAGGAGGTCGAGCACGCCCAGGCCGGTGATCAGCGGCCGCTGGAGCGGCAGGCGCGCGCGGTCGTCGACGTTCGCGCCGTCGCGCACAGGCCGCGTTTGCAGCATTGTGAATCGCTTGCGGCCGCCGGTCAGGTCGTCCAGCTCGAGCACGACGTCGCTCAGCGCGTAGTTGTCCTCCCCGGCCAGGAAGACGACGCGGCCGCCGGGCTCGTCGCGCGGCAGCACGAGCCGGTGGGTGAAGTGGCGGTTCTCGAACACTTCGCCAAAGACCTCGCCGCTGGTCAAGACGGCGCCGTCCCGCTTCAGGTCGGCCCGCGGGCTGAACCACCAGCGCGGCTCGTCGCGATTCAGGGCCGTGAACGCGGCGCCGTCGTCGGCGTTGTGGTCGTCGTCCACGAGGACGAAGGCGTCGTGGTTCTCGGAGGCCTCCTTGTTGATGGTGCTCGACGACGACGATGATGACGGTCGAGCAACAAACTTGAGCGGCCGCTGGAGGCCGTCAAAGCAACCGCCCACGAGGCCAGGGCCCAGCTCGACCGTCAAGCCACGGCCCATGGCTTCGACGACATCGCCGGGCGCGACGCGGCCTGCGATCGGCTCGAGCGCTTGGATCACCGCCACTTCATCACCGTGTTCTCCTTTTTCTTGGACGAAGAGCTCGCCCCACACGCGGCCGGGGCCCATCCGGACGAGCTCGTGCGGGCGCGTCACGTTGATACCGCGCGCCTTCACCACGTGTCCCTCCACAGAGACCACCACCCCCTGCGGTCTGCCCGAAGCAGAAGAAGAAGAGGACAACGGGCCCTCCATGTTCTTCGTTCCTTCAAGATTTTTGGTGACTTTTGGGTAATAAAAACAAATTGATATAATTAATTTGCATTTTTCGAGTGTTTTTGGCATGTTGGGCGTAAATTAATGATCAAAAATTACAAGCTGCGCAACGCTTCGAGGAAGCCCACGCCAGCCTCTTCCCAACGTGAAGATGAAGATCATCATCCACCTTCGATTTGTTGTTGTCGTCCTGTACACGCCTCTGCGTGAGACCCGCCCCGCTCCAGCGTCGTCGAGCCTCGCCCTTTCCGCCTACTCCAACACACACGCGCGCGGCCGCGCTCAGGCCGTCGGCGCCGCAGGGCCGAGGCTGGCCCGGAGCGCCGTCAATCGCTGGCAAATGGCGGCAAACGACGGTCGCTTGGCCGGGTCGCGGTCCCAGCAGGACACTTGCAGCCGCCACAGCTCGTCGGGGAAGCCGCCGCCGCGCCGCTCGCGCTCGGCGCTACGTCGAAGGCCGCCCATCATGTGGCCGCCCGTCGGGGCGGGCACGCCGGCCACGTGCGGGGCCTGAGCCGAGAGGACGGTGCCGGTCATGCACTCGTACAGGACCGACCCAAAATTGTAGATCTCGGCAGCCAGCGAGTAGGCTCGTCCCTCGTTGACCTCGGGCGCGCGGTAATAGGGGTGGCCGTTGGGCGACATGTCCAGCGGAAGATCATAGCTGCTGCTGTCATTGTTGGTGGTACCAACGTCCACGTCGTTGGCGCCGTCGTCGCCGCCGGTGTCGCCCATCTCCACGCAGGCGCCATCGTCGTCATAATCGTAGTCGTAGTCATACTCGTCGTCATCGTAGGCGTAGAGATCGTCGCCGTCGTGATGACGATGCTCGTCGTCGAGCGCCATGTCGTCCCCGTACTCGGCGTCCTCCCCGGCAGCGGCCGGAGACGTGAAGTAGCCGCCGTAGCAGTGCTCGGGCAGCGGCGCGGCCGCGGGCGATGCAAACGACGGGATCGCAAAGGCAAAGGGCGACGTGGACGAGGCGGGGTTGAGCGGCGACGAGGATGAGGAGGAGAAGAAGGAAGAGGGGGTGTGAGCGGCTGCCGAAGGTAGCGAGGGCGAGGCGGGAACGAGGGCGTCGGGGCCGCCAAGATGGTCGAGATCGACGGCGACTCCAAAGTCGGCAAGGCGGAGATGGCCTTCGTGAAAGAGCAGGTTGAAGGGGGTGAGGTCTCGATGCATGAGGTGGTGGGCGTGAAGGTCCTGCATGGCAGATGAGAGCTCGATGCCGACGTCGAGCACTTCACGCAGGGGGAGAGGCCGGCCGGCAGCGGACTTAATGCGCGAATTAAGCGTGCCCTCGCTCATGTAGGATGTGATGAGCCAGTAATGTGGCTGAGGTCGATAGCCGATGAGATCGAGAGTCAGCTTGCTGTCGGCCGTCTTGCGCAGAGCATGCAGCTCGCGATTGAAGGCCTCCCGCTGCTTCGCCGAGTGAAGCGAGGCCTTGGGGATCTTGACCGCCACAATGCGCCCATTGTACTCAGCCTTGTAGACATCAGCAAAGGTGCCTGTGCCGAGGGTCTCCAATAGCACCACCACCTGGCCAGTGAGGGTCACCCCTTCGGGTGTGACGATGTCGAGATTGGTATAACGCGTAATGGGAGCACCAGGGTGCGCGTCGTGCTGCAGCATCCGATTCCCCAGCCCAGCTGCTGCTGTGTCGTCCGATTTGTAGAAGTAGATGTCGAATGGCTGGGATGAGCTGAGCCCTTCAACTCTTCCCCTGCCATCTCCATCGTACGAATCTATGACGCCTGTGGGGTGCATGGTGCTACCGGTTGATCTGTGTTGAAATTCTTCGACCGAGGTTCGCAAATTGCGACGTTTTGGTCGCATTGAGGATGCCCTCTGGCCGAGTCGCGACGTTCGATCAATTCCTCGCCAGGACTCAGCCTCAATCGAACCTCACGAGTGCGACGCAAGAAGAAGCTAGTTTTCTTGTGGGGTGAGGCTCTTCGACGTGGCGACCTGCACCAGCGAGCGAAATTCAAGAGAATAAGAATTTACCCAGAAGAATAATTCACAAAGCGAAAAAGCAAGACAATCAAGAGGGCCTCTCATACGAATGAATTGAGACGAGCGCCGGCCAAATAGACCAAATCGATTGAACGAGCGGTTGAGCAAGCGCGTTCCAAGATCTGAAGTTAGCTGGCCCAGTGAAGATCGATTGGTAAGAAAACTGTGGAATACAGCGCTGTTGTGGAACTCGTTGGTAGCGGTACCTACCTCTTTGGTCCTGGGGTCAAAGCCTTCTCGTTGTGCGCGCGTTGGTCTTTTGATCGTGTGGCCGGCGCTGTCAGAAGAACTGCCGCTGTCTGGTGCGTCCGCGTCGTGTCAACAACCTGAGCCGAAGAAGTGAAAAATGGCACTTTAATTTTATGCAGTGGCCACATCTCCATAACCCGTTCTGCCTATTCCGCTCACAGCCTGTTTCCTACTCTCCCGGCCAGCTGCCCAGCACAATAGCAGCCCCATAATGCGGGGCACTCTGGGTAAAGGTACCTGGCCTACACAGTGTGTGGTAACTTTCCACCACCCAGGCCTTTTAAACACACTCATTCAAGTGTTACATCCACAATGGGAAACCTACATTTGACATTCCCACCAAGTGTAGTCTTATTTTCTGGCTATTTTGGCCCCGTTCCACCGAACTGAAGCGTTCCTCAGGCTACGACGAGCACAGCTGGTCTTTGATTCGTGCATAAGCGCGCAATTAAGTCCTATTGGATCTCCGTCGCTTTAGGAGTTGAGCCACATTTTCGTTGCCCAGAAGACCCAATGCGATCGTAGTCAGGGTCTGTTCCTACACCTCACGACCATTTTTCACACATTCCAATTCAATAAATAAATAGTTCGTAGTGTTGATTACATGAGAGTCCTGTTGACTGTGCTCCGATGATTATGAAGAAGATTGTCACTCACTACTCCCTAGATCTCGCCTCCTGCTTCGGCTGGCGAGGCGGCCGCTGAGGCGGCGCTGTACGACGCGGCAGATCCGCGTCGCCGGATCGTCCTGTCACCATCTCCATCATCATCGTCAGCATCGCCGGAGGAGAGCTGTTCGTCGGCGCTGACAATGTGGCTGACGGTGACGACGAGGGGTCCGGCCCGGCTCCGTGTTGCGGCGCGACCGGGTGAAGCACGAGGTCGGCGTACTCCCCGCTCTCATCCTGCTGCTGCTCGGGAGGCGACGACGATCGTGGGATGGGCGCCGATGCTGCTGCTGGTGCTGCTGTGGCCGCGCTCGTGGCGGCGGCACGCGGGGGCCGCTTGGGCGGCACGGGTCCGTCGCCTTGGCTACGATGCAGGGTCGACACAACCAAGGTGGGTGGCGAAGAGGGAGCCGAAGCGCTTTCTTCTCCCTCTTGCTGATGTCGACGCGGCGGAAGCGGAGGTAATGATGGTGATGGTGATGATGACGAGGGCGAGGGCAGGACCAGCGACGCGTAGGTCATAAAGGCGGGGTTTGTCGTGGCCATCGTCGTTGTTGTCGTCCTCTTACTCATCGCCGGGCTGGCCGCGCTGGTGTTGGTGAGCGGATTCAAGCTGCGGCTGCTCCCGACGCCCTCCTCTTCACGCTCCTCTTCTTCTCGGGTCGCGTGACCGTACTCGTCTTGGTCATCGTCATCGTCGTCATCATCGTCCCACCTGACGCGCGTCTGCTTCCGCTTGATCTTTGTCTTCTTTGAGCGTGGCGGCGGCTGTGGCTTGGCCGGCGTGTGCACGGTGCCACGCCCGTCGAGGACGGGGAAGGCGTAGGGCGAAAGCCACGGCGAAGCGCCACCGGCATCGGGCGCCGCCGCTGCTGCCTCTGGCAGCTCCGACATGCTGGACAACTGGCCCGCATGCCGGTGGTAGAGTATCATCGCACTGTCGCCGGCGCTCTCGGCGCCCGTTGTCTCCTCGTCCTCGGGCTCGGCCCGCTTCGGTTTCTTTGTCGTCGCCGGCGGAGCGGGGGGTCTGCGCTTGATGATCGACATGTAGGCGCTCGTGGGCGATACGGGCTCGGCCTGCAGGTCCTGCTGCCAGGCTGAAGAGAGAACGGGGAACGTATCAGCGGCTTTGCATCTCCAAAACTCAAACACAAACACACGTACAGGCGGTTTGGCTAGCGGTTATGACCGGGAACACGTCGTCGGCGCCGCCACTGGGAGCGTAGCGTCGGCGCAGGTCTTGGAGCGCTGACACATACGCGGTCTCGATCTGAGGAAAGTCCTCCTCTCCTCGCTGGATTGTGTGTGTTCCCAACGTTACGTTCCCCAAATCACTTCTGTGGTCAACGAAGGAAGCTGTCGTGCGTACCTCGATGACGATCTGCTTGAGGAAGGAGCTAATCTCATCCTTTAGTTTCTTCTGCTCCCACGTAGCGAAGCTGACGTCGCTCTTCGCCTCGTCTGTGATCTCTGTTCGGGTCCAGCACTTTCAGAAAAGAACAACAACAAAGACGAAGAGAAACCCGAGGGGGGGAAGAAACCTTCGCTTTCCTCGGAGAGGTCAACAGCTTCCGTGTCGACGTCCTGAATCTTTTTCAGCGTCTGGTAGTAGTTGCTCAACGTGATCACGATCTTATCGAACGACGGGCTGTTGTCCCAGCACCACACCAAACGCACCTCAACATCAGCTTCGAGTACCAACCACCGAGCTGATGCCGAAGCCTCACGCGCGCGTACCGGTGAGAGGGCGTGTGGCGCCAGCACTGCTTCATCAGTCGTCTGCGTGCAATCGCCACCGTCAGCGGCATCAAGCAAAGCATGCGTACGCGCAAAGAGGCCATCAAGCGAGTGCGCGGTACCGGAAAACGGGGTCGCAGTCGCTCGGAATCTTGAGGCGCGTGTTGGAGACGACGGCCGTTACGATCTGGGCCACCTCGAAGCCCGCCCACGGCCGTCGTCGCACCATCATCTCCCTGTGGGCATTCATGCGTTGGGGGGGGGAGGAGGGTGAGCGTCGTCCCGCCAAGGGCCCGAGGCGGTGTGCGTATTCTAAAGTACCAGAGCATGACGCCAAAGGAAAAGGCATCGGTGGCTTCACTGTATTGGCGGTCCTGGAGAGCCTCCGGGGCCATCCAGCCAACAGGTCCAAAGTTCTGCTTGGTGGTGCCGGCCTCCTCCTCAGATTGCTTGACCCGCGCCAACCCAAAGTCCGACACGTAGACCTCTGTCCGCGCCAGCGCATGGTGAGTGCGTGGTCGACACATAGTGGCCAATGCGAGAAAGCGCACCGTAGTTCTGACCCACGAGCATGTTGCGCGCGGCGATGTCCCGGTGAATCACCTTTTCCTGTTGGTTGTCAATGGTGAGGCCATGCGGGAAGCGATTTTGCTGTCGGCAAAAGAAAGGGTGAACGCACTTTGTGCAGATGGAGGATGCCGTAGGCGGCGTCACGAGCCATGCGCACGAGCGTAATCAGGGGCAGACGCTTCTTCTTCTTCACCTGCGCAGTGCCAACGCCGTCGTTAGTCATGGGATTCGGCAGGGACGTGTCGATGCATGAGAGCATGTGAGACATGTACCAGAAGGTCATAAAGGGAACCTCGAGGGCAATATTCCAAGACCAGAGCAAAGCTGTCGTCAAGCGTGTCCGCGGCTAGGGCCCAGACGCGACCAACGGCGATGCGCGTTTTGTCCAAGTCAGCCGTCTGACTATCAACGACTAAAGCAAGCGAGTAACTGGCAGAGGTACCCTGTGTGACGGCGCCCACAAACTTGACAATGTTGGGATGGTTGGACAGGTCCTCCATCATCTGGGCCTCTGTCCGCAATTCGTTCAGGAGGCGGTTGTCGGCTTGGTCGAGGCGCACCCCCTCGAACATCTTGACCGCCACCACGGCACCGCTACGAGATGAAGTCCCCCACAACGTCACGCAGTACACATTAGCGCTACTAAAGTAGGGATCGGAATGTGAGCTGCGTCGAGGGCGGGAGGCCAACTGTACCGGTACTCGCCCTTGTAGACTTTGCCAAAGGCGCCTTTACCCAGTAAGCGGCCTAGCTTCAGGTCTTGCGAGGCAATCTCGCGGTAGGTGAACTTGGAGACCGCCAGCATTTCGAGATCGCCCTCGCCGCCTCGGTCAGCCTCGCTCTCGTACCAGCGGCGCCGGCGGCGAACAACGACGAACGCCAGGAGGAGGAAAATGCCGCAGATGCAGCAGACCAGCACGGAGCCCAACGCCGCGGGGAGCGCGATGACGAGGGGCATAATCGAGTCGCTACCGCTCACGTTGTCGCTCAGCGGCACTGACGAGGCCGTGGGGGAAGGCGAGGGCGAGGGGACCATGTAGGGACATCGCCCAAAGGCCAGGGCTTGCGGCTTACTCAGCACGCCTTGCGGGACGACGGTCGTCCAGTTGCTCACGCTCATGCTGCTGCTGCTCGACTTCCCCAGAACGATTTTGTACACCGTGTAATCGGGCTGCACTCACCAGTGTCTGGTGTCAGAACCAGTCGTTGGGCGTGGAAAGGGGCGCACATACATCGGCGACGTGGTAGATAGTGTTGGTAAGGAGATCGCTGGTGAGGCCCGAACATGAAGTCAAGGAGGGAGACTGGGCCGTGGCTTGCTCTTTCAGCGTGTCGGGGTCCAACAGTTTGTAAGAAGGTGGAATCAGGTCAGGCAGGATCGCCAATTCCGAGAACGCCACCAGGGGTGCACCCTGCCAGGTCGTCATTCCTGCATGTGCACCGGTCCGCTTGAGCTCTGCAACGAAGCCACGATCAAGAAAGGAGGAGAGTACCCCAAGGCGGCGTCCATAAGGTCACCAAGTCCACTAAGCTCGCGAAGGACAGCCAGGTGAGAGAACCGTCCTGTCCAATGCGGAAGCTGTGGATGACTGAGCCTCTCAATGCGTAGAGCTCGCGGTGTTCTGCAGCCAATTTGAGCATAAGCGTGGGCCCCTGCTGGTTCGACAAAGAGGAAAACGAGATTGGAGGTACCTTGCGAGATCGTAATGAAGTCGAAGTCAGTATATGTGGTACATTTCGGCGATCTCGAATCCAAGAGTAAGAAACAGAGTGAACTGCCGAGAGCGAAGTACGTGGTGCCGCTCGTCTCATCAACAGCGATCGCCCTGCGTGAGGGGTAAGCTCCTTCCGACTCCTCCCTCAGAGAAAAAGCAAAGTGGCGGGGTACTTGATGGTGCTGGTGATCGAGAAGCCAGCGGTAGCGCATAAACAAGAAGCCTGGACTGTTTTCAACATTTGGGAAACATCAAGTCTGGAACAGATCCGTCAGTTACAGGGTTGTGCCCGCGGGCAGGGCCAGAGGTGAGAAGGACCTACCCAAAGAGGTTCGTGGTGATGGCGACGTAAAGGCGCTGGCGGGTATTGTCAAAGGCCAGCACCGAGGGGGTAGAGCTGACGTTCAGTGCAAACATCAAAGTGCCGTTGGGGAAGTAGGCTTGTATCACTCCCTGCGTGCCAGAACCGTCGTCGGCCACGTACAAGCACGACGGTTCTGCCTCGGGCGTGCTCGTATTGGAAGAGTTCTGCACAAGTACATCCGTGTAAGGAAAGGCAGCAGTTGAAGATGCTACGAAAGTGCCTGCATCTACGCGAGATGAAAAAAGATGCTTGCGGTGTCGCCAAATAAAAGATCGAATAGAGGGGAGGGGGAAAGGGGAGCCTACTTGACGAAGCGAGTGGTTGAGAGTCGTGGCAAGGGCTGGGGTTGGGAAAAACGCGGGGAGGATTACTGCACTGACGAAGAAGAGCAAAAGCAAACCCCCGAGGCTGCCCTGCCACAAGAAAGAAGCGGCACGCTGCGTGGCCCCCCAGCCAAGCGCCTGCATGGCCTAGCTATTCGGTCCGATAACTTGTGCTTCGATTCGAAGGTAAGTGGATTGAGTAACTCTCTGCCTTGTGCCCACCAGGGCGACTTGACTCCGTCAAAAAAACAAAGTTAAAATTTGCCTTTATGAGTGTCGGCGCAACTCACGGCCTTTCGTAAAAGAGCGAAGCGAGAAACTCCCGACGACCAACCCCCACGTTACTCTGTGGCCTAACCCACGCGCATCAGAGATGCGACACAAGGTCAAGCTCGCATTCCCCATTATTCCATGTCGCTCATAACAACAAGTACTACCATCGCGCTGACTGCATCTGCCTGTGAATGAGTGCAGGCAGCTTTTTCGTGCCGCTAGCGTCTTTGTGGAGCTTTGTGGTAGTCTCACACATCTCGACACCCTGCACGGCCGACACTGCAACACAGCGGTGTCGACAACAAAGAAGCAAAGAAAAAGAAGGAAGGGAAAAATAAACTTTTAGTAGATTTGGGCTGGTGGGGCAAGTGCAATACATGGAAGCACCTGATCTTCAGGGAGAACACGCGTTGCCACCCGAGCTAGTGGAGCATGTGTGGTCTTTCTTGCCCTTGCGTGACCTGCTGCGCGTGGGGCTCGTGTCCCGCGACTGGCAGGCCCTGGCCTCCACTCCCTCCTTCTGGCGATTTGTACGCTTTCCCACGTCCCATCCTCTGCTTTGACGCAGCCATGACTCGCCTCCCCTTTCCTTGACTCTCATCTCATGACTCATCTGCGCACCACAGGTTTATGACAACAAGCTTGGGGCGCCAGTACCAGAGGGCCACGCCGACAGCTACCAGCCTCTCGTGCAGCAGACTGTGGGCCAACTTCAAGCCAAATTGCGTGCAGCACGAGCGCCGTCCGAAAGCGAGGACTATGACGATGCACCGGTGGCCGAGAAGGGTGTTGAGCCCAGCCAAGAGCAGCAGGAGAGAGCCAGGCCCCAAGCCAAGAACCGCAGCAAGTCACCCCAGCCGGCCCCGCCCCACCTCTCCTCCGAGGACGGGTGGCCTCCCGAGGCAACAGCGCTCATGGAGGAGTTCATCTGGGCCATGCGCGAGAGGCACCACTGGCTGGTTGACGATGTCTTACGACGCATGGACAGTGTTGGTATCAAGCACCGGGTACGGGACCACGAGTGGAGGCGGCGGAGGAGATGTTGACTGGCGAAGGCGCTGGTGCCAAAGGCCTAGGTGCTGACAAGCTTTGGTCTGGTCAGATATTCGAGTTGATGAACTCCACCAAAAGGTCGGTGGTGGATGACAAGTGGCGACGAACACCTCTCCATCGAGCAGCCGAGGCGGGCAACTACGAGGTGGCCCTCCCCGCTTGCCGCTCCTCTCCTGAGCGTCTCTATAACATAATGAAGCTGTTGGCCGTGCCAGGTGGTCAAAGTGCTGCTCAAGCATGGGGTCAAGGTGAACGCCAAGAACGAGTGGGGCTGGACCGCGCTTCACAAGGTGCCTTGCGCCCCCCCCCCTTTCTACTCTACCACGGCCAGTTCACTACTCACTGCCTTCCAACCACGTTTGTAACATGCCAGGCGGCACACTACTGGAACCATGGAGCTGGAGGTCCAATCATCAAGTTACTCATCGCGCATGGAGCCGACGTCAACGTGATCGACAGCCAGCGTGCGAAACCCTGCCCACTTGTTGACGCGCACAAAAGTGTTGCCGGCTGACAACCACTTGTTCTCCACAGAAAAAACGCCGCTGAACAAGGCAACCGAAGATGCGTCGGTGCAGCTGCTGGTCTCATTTGGCGCCCTCACCTACGAGCAACTAGCCGAAGGAGCCGCCAGCTCCTTGCTGTAGCGGCTGGTCTGCCATGTCCTCATAAATTAATGCTACAAAAGAAAAAGCAAAGGAAATTCGCAAAGGCAAAAGCTGCTGTCTTCAAGGGGCGGTGCGCAGGTTCGATCCATTCATTGAACGACGGCCCGCAACCTCAGGGGGATCAGCGCAGGTGGGCGAACGAAGGATTGAGGAGAGAATCAGAGGTCAGAGCGTTGAATTTTTTTGGATAAATTGGAGGTAATAACGCACTGGCGACGTGGCAAAGAACCAAGCCTCTGGCCCTGCTCTACTCTAATCATCATCACCCAATATTTAAGACCAGTCTCGATTCTAGAAGAGCAACAACCAGTGAGACGCGTCATTGGACGAAGCCACACCGATGACAACGACATTATGTCCTCACGTCCTCGATGTGGAAGTGTCTTTCCATCAAAAGTGCATCCAGGTTCGCTTTGCATTCTCGCTGCCTCCCTTAGTGCATCTTCAGGCCAATTCTTTTGCATTTGCGAGTCCACCGCGGTCGATACATGCATTTTCGTCGCGCCTCGCCTAAAGTGGCTCACACGCGCATGCACCCGTCGCGAGCACAGGCCCTGCTTAAGAACACGAAGAAGCTGACATGTCCCGAGACTGGGTGCTCGCACGGACTGCCGGGCCTATGGGCGTGCCTTGGGCCTAACTGCACGTACATCGGCTGCGGACGTAACCAGAACAAACACCTCCTGGCGCACTACAACTGGAGCAAGAAGGTGCCCGTCTCCTCCTTTTCCTCCTGCTCTTCTCACCACTACTTCATGCTCGCTCTTGAGGGTCTCACATCTCTACACGAATGAATGCTCTGCAGAGCCGCGAGGAACACTGCGTGTGCATCAACCTCAGCACCAGGATGATCTGGTGCTATGCTTGTGACAACGAGATCATCGGTACACGTTATCATTTATTTTTATTATCCTTGTGATTAATTTTCATTCAAAAAAAAAAAAAATACTTATAATCACTGTTCCGGCACACAGATTCTGACTATGCCAAGGACGACGCTGCGTTCATCGAGAATCTGCGCGAAGTCCTCACCTCAACGGCGCCCGCGCCTCGGCCCTCCACTGGCCTTACCGTGTCTTCCTCGTCATCCCACGCCCGAGGGGCGTGCGGGCTGGCCAACCTGGGCAACACGTGCTACGCCAACGCCGCGCTGCAGAGCCTGGCGCACTGCCCGCCCCTGCGCTCCTACTTTTTGCAGTACATGGCGCGTCAGGTCCAGGGCAAAAAGAAGACCTCCCACCTCGTGTTCCACTTCACTCAGCTCCTCTACGACCTCTGGGGCGGCCAGCTGTACGTGCATAAGAGGCCGCACTCTTCCATGATCGACACTCTGAGACTGACTGATGACAACGACAATGAAAACGAACAGGTCGTCGCTGCGACCGACCGACGTGCTGCGCGAGGTCCGCCGGTTCAATCCCATGTTTGGCGGCTACGCCCAGCAGGACTCGCAGGAGTTCATGCGGTGCCTGCTGGACCGACTACACGAAGACACCAAGGAGGAACTCCCGCGACCACTCGATGCGTCACCATCATCATCGTCGTCGTCATTATCGTTGTCGAGCAGCGGCGAGAAGGAGAAGGAGACCAAGCCCGCCGGGGGCGGCGAGCCCGCCAGCAGCAATAATGGGCTCACGCCGGCGGTCGACTTGTCGATGGTGCGGCCGACGCCGCCACCGCCGCCCAGCTACGCGAGCGTCGTGTCGCGCCTCTTTCAGGGCTTCCTCCTGAGCCGGATCAAGTGCCTCAAGTGCGGCAAGGTATGCTGGCCCAACATTTGAAACATTTCGTAAAAGCATTTCAATACCGTCAAATTAATTTGGTTAAAATGGTTTACTTTTTTAAATTATTATTTTTATGTAAAAGGTTTCGCCAACAAAGGACGCGTTTTACGACTTGTCGATTCCCATCCCGGACGACAAGATGCTGGACAAGGTCACGCGAGAAGGCGAGGCCGACGGCGTTCCCTACAACTCCAAGCGACCCTCGGGCGGCTTCTTCTCCAAGCTTGGCAACTGGCTCATGTACGCCAGCCCCCAAGCCACCCGCTCACGCACTGTCTTGTGCTCACGCGCATACTTTGGGTGTCTCGTGCGCAGGCTGTCCAACCGGACGGTGACGCTCGAGGACTGTCTGCAGGCCTTCTGCACGAAGGAGGAGCTCATGGGCGCCGATCGCTACCGATGCGAACACTGCAAGACCCTCAACGACTCCCAGAAGTTCCTCCGCATCGCGCAGCCGCCTGAGGTCCCGTTTTGTCATCTTTTCTTGTTCCTTAGTTTATTGATTTATCATTTTTATTTGTGGTGCTTCCCGCTTGAGCTTGAGACTGACCCCGACGTGTGGTGTCAATGCAGGTGCTGTGCATTCACATCAAGCGGTTCCGACACGACTCGTACTTTGGGGGCAAGTTGAACGACGTCGTGCAGTTTCCGCTGCGCGATCTCGACATCAGGTCTTTTCCCCACACTCCAATCTCGCTCACCCGACCTCGAGGCGCTGACACCAGACAAACTCGTTGGCCTTTGTGCGCGCGCGCATACACACATGACAGCCGATTTTGTGAGCAGGAGGCCGATGGACCGCAGCAGCCGCCGCTCAAGTACGACCTCGTGGCCGTGGTGAACCACATCGGCGGGCTCTCCGGTGGCCACTACATTGCCTACGCGCTCAACGACCTCGACGGCAAGTGGTACGAATTTGACGACAGCTGGGCCACGCCCGTCTCCGAAGAGACCGTCAAGAACAAGGAGGTGCGCTCCATTTTTTAAATTTTTACCTATTTATGTGTAATTTTTCCTGTTTTGTTCACTATTTACATTATTAATTCATGTTTTTGGTGGCGCGTAGGCCTACGTGTTGTTGTATCAGCGAAGAATGCCGACGGAGAGGGAGCTCGAACGGAAGCGACTGCAGGCGGTCATCGCCGCCTTCCACGAGGACGAGGAGCTTCGGCGCGCCGCCGCGCTGAGCGACCCACCAGAGGCCAGTCCCGACAACGACTCCATGCACGTCGACAAGAATGGTTCGCAGACCGCATGCGTCTTGAATGACCAGTGCCTAATTGCGGTGGTGTGTCTTCTTCGGTGGGGCGACCACGAGCGCAGGTGTGATCGAGCTGAAGAAGTACTTTGTGTGCCAGGAGTGGATTACGCGGTGGAAGTGCACCACTCACCCCGGTCCCATCTACAACGCCAAGTGCGTCTCCTCCTCTTCCTCCCATTGGACCGTTCTCGTATTTGATGCTGACGGGCGTCGTTGTTCTGGTACGCAGGTACCTGTGCTCGCACGGCCTTGTGCGGCCCCAGTTCAGCACCACGCAGGCTGTCATCAACCGCAACTTTGAGACCGTGCGACTGCCCTTCCCGCCACTCCTGCGCGTGGTTGTCGTGCCGTGCATTCCACGCATTCCTGACAATCACGAGCTTCATCACGTGCGCAGGTGCCGGAGGAGGTGTGGGCCCGGTTCATGCAGCAGTACGGCGGGGGACCGGCCGTGTGCGAGTCCCAGTTCGGCGAGTGTCAGGACTGTAAAATCGAGGCCGAGCAGCTGCGCGCTCGACGCAAGGAAGAGTCCAAGAAGATCAACGAAATCGATCGGTTCGGCTTCTTCCTCGTCCTCACCGTCGCCTTACAACCCGAAGCTCATCGTCATGATATGCAGGACGTACGTGACTGCGGGCGAGATGTGGTATCTCATCAGCGCCAAGTGGCTGCAGCACTGGGCTGACTTCAGCCGGGGCAAGGCCGCCGCCCCGCCGGGGCCCATCGACAACTGGTCTCTCCTGCTCGTGCGTCGTCCCCTCCCGCCACTCCCCTTGTCGTGCTGCCATGACGTCACGCCAACGCCCGCCGCCACCTTAACCCTTCCTATGATCTTTTTGCAGCCGAACGGGAACCCAAAGCCGAAGCTCAAGTGCTCGACGCACTATCGCGGGCTGGTCCGGGAGGTGTGGGAATACTTCCACTCGCGCTACGGTGGCGGACCCGTCCTGATGCGGCCCGTGATCGACATCTACGCGGGCACCAGCGGCGGGCGCTCGCGCTCGTCCTCGCTTGTGTCGTCGGCGGCTCGGCCCATCCGCTCGTCGTCATCGTCCTTGTCGGCCTCACGGCCGCTCTCGCCCGTGGCCTCGCCCTCGACGAGTGCCACGTCACCGACTTCGCCGTCGGGCTTGGCGTCGTCATCGTCCCCTCGCTCGCCGTCATCACCCTACGCGTCGTTCACGTCCAACCGCCAGCCCGGCCGGTCGCCCAACAGCAACGGCACCACGACGGCCTCGCCCTCGACGTCGCCCACAGGGTCCTCGTCGTCGGCGTCGACGCTGTCGTCGTCGGCCAAGCGGGCGGCCTACTACAAGAACCTGAACATCGCCCAGAACGGCACCCATGGCGAGCGCCGCCAGCCAAGTCAATCGCCACAACAACAGCAGCAGCGACAGCAGAACGCCAGAGCCAAGGCGCCGCTGAAGCAGACGACTGGCGAGGCCTCGGCCGAGCATGCCGACGGCCATGACGATGACGAGGTGGAGATGGACGAGCTCGCGCGACCGACAGGGCAGTCCAAGACCGCCAGCCATCGCCAGCGTGATCACCATCACCTTCATCGTCCTCACGACTACGGCAACGGCAACGAGGAAGACGAGGAGGACGAGAACGGCACCAACGGCGTCAGTCGGGGGCGAAAAGGTGGGCCCTCTGCGCGGCGCGACGTGACGACACCAGCTTCACCGTCATCGTCGTCGTCCCATCTCGACCGTATGCTCGAGGACGACTAAACAAATCAAACAATAAAAAGAAACATAGTTTCATACCACAGCAACCGCCAGCAGCCACAAGAGAGTCTTGCCGCCAGCGCTGAAGGGATTCAAAGCTGAGCTGACTGGCTTGGCATACTCCGTAAACGCCGCGGTCCTTTACGTACTGATCTGAGGCCCATTTTGTTGCCGGTCACGGCCCCCGCAACTTTAAGTCGTGCCTGGGAGGGGCCAATCACGTACCCTTCCTCGTAGGACGTTCTGCGAGTGTCTTGCGAGGAAGACTCGACCGGAGTGATAAAAGCTTGCACACAACAACCCTTTCGACTGCCTGCACTCTCCTCCGGCGTGAACTCTTAAAACCGCAAAACATGTCGATTCCCTTCAAGCCTGTGTATCCTGCGGCCCAGGGTTTGTACGACCCAAAGTATCTGCCCGAGACCCTCGAGAGCGATCTCCAGCAGACAAAGCACTTCAAGTATGAGGCCGAGTCTATGGCCAAGCTGCGCGAACTGCTCGCGCCCAAGCCGTATTCGCCGGTACACAACAAGCCTCTTGTTTTGTGTCCTTTGACGCTGTCGAAATGTCCTCAACAAGATGAATCTGTGTTCAGCCCTCTTGGTTGGCCAATGGCATCAACTTCACCACCAAGGAGCAAGTCATCGACAAGCTCATGCAAAGCGATTACTACCTCAACGTCACCCCTGCTGACCTTGACAAGGCTCTGGGGACCAACCCCTACGATCTTCCCCACTCGCGCCACTCAACACCCTACCAGATCTGGTGTACGTTGGCTGGCACTCAACCCTTTGGCTGTTCATCTTCAGCACCTTGCTAAGTCTATTGTGTTTGTTTGTCTTGGCGCGCTTATACATGTGCATAGGCTACCGTTTCGCTGTCGATCGCTTGTACATAAAACTCCTCTTTGCTGTTTTATCGATTTTTAAATTCATTTTTCTGGGGGCAAACGTTGAAGCAAAGCCGAGCCCGGAACGATGGATGAGATCGCCAAGCGTTGGGCTGAGGAGCTTCATTGGCGCCATGAACGCGAGGAGCGCGTCAAGGTCATCTGGTATCACCAGCTCAACTTGTTCCAAAACAGATTCCGTGCCTTCTGGTGCGATAACCGCATCCCTGATGCCAGCAGGCGTACGCACCAACACCCCGTCTCTGTGCTCTTGTTGGAAGACCAGGCTGACGTGTGCCTTCTTGTTTCAGCATCCACCCTCGTTTGGGCAAAGCAGGCTCCTGGCTGGAAGGAGCTGAGCGATGCTCTCTTCCTCGACTACGAGATCACGCACGGCCTGTTTGCGGTCATGCACGTCATCAGCTCTTGCGAGCTCAGTGGGGTTGCTGACCATAAGAACAAACTGGAAAAGGAGAAGGCCGAGGCTGTAGCCGCCGAAAAGAAAAAGTGGAGGGAAGACCGCCTCGCCAAGGAAGCCGTACGCTTTTGTTGACATCTCCTTCTTGTTCTGTTTGTTCCTCTTCTGCATAAGGCCACTGACGGCTGTGGTGCTTGTGCAGGAGGAGAAGCAGAAGCAACAGGACCATTTGAAGGCCCTGGCAGAGGAGCGCAAGAGGGAAGAGGAGGAAGCGGAAGCCAAGCGCGTGCAGGAGGCCAAGGAACGCGAGGCCCACACGGCCACCGCAGTCATGACTGTCCAGGCGAAGATCGCCGCCTTCCAGGCCGCTTGCGCTTCCCTTACGGCCGAGCTGCAGGCCGGAAAGGTCACGTCCGCCGAGTATGGAGCGCGCATGGCTGCCCTCTCAGCCATGCTGCAGTAAGCAGCGTTGGTCCCTTTCGCTCGGACCAGATCAAAATCAAAGCCCAACACTTCTGTCCATCACACTGTCCCCTTATTGGCTCATGTTGAACCAAAGGCTTTTGTCCGAAACATCGCCCAAGCCCCTTTTCATGGAGTAGGTGTCTAGGCTCAGTCTCGGCCAGGTCGCGTTGCTCTACCTACTCAAGTTCATCCTCAACAATCCGCCCGAAATGGAGGCTTGGTTGCGTGCTGTTGAACAAATTTCGCGTGTTGTTCAACAACATTAATGTGGTGCTGTTGCATTGTTCAAAGAATTCGGTGGATTAGAGGGGGAAGCACTGGGCGCCAATTTGCTGTATCGCCACACGTTGGTGAACCGCGTGCAGTCCCTCTTGTCTCGTGCGTACTCCTCCTTGCCTGACGCTCGGACTCGAATGAAGCACATCGGCACGCGCACGGCCTCCACGCCCGCCAGCAACAGGGCGTGCCGCACGAGGGATTCGCTTTGCAGCGGTCTTCCGCGGGACATGAAGTCAAAGGCCACATCGCCTCGCATGGCCCACACCTTGACCACGTCGGGCGGGCCCACGGCGAATCGATCCTCGTAGGCGATGCCCAGCACGCGCGTCCCGTTCTTGCGCTCCGAGGGAACCGGCACGAGCGAGGACACGTTGGGCAGGCCGGGAGGAAGGTAGCGCACGTCGGGTCGCGCAAAGACAAAGTAGCGGTAGTCGATGCCGGTCTCGTTGACGTGCTTCTCGATCAAGTTCCAGCAGCGTCGGATCGAGTGCAGCTGCCTCACCACGTTACGCACCGTCGTGAACGTCTCATCCTCGGGCCAAGCGTTTCCGTGTTTGGTGTAGGCATCAAAGTTGAGCATAGCATCCACCAAAGTCATGTTCTCGACTTCGTGGCGCAGTGGTCGCAGACGTCGCCACTCGTCGGGGTCGACATGCTGGTTGAACTCGCCAGCTCGTGGATTGGTGAGGTTGGCAAGCGTGTAGGTGTGGAGGAAGACGTCGGGCTGGAGGCCTTGCTCGCGCAAGCGCCCGAGCAGTTGCTTTTGGATTGAGTCAAAGGTCATGTTGAGCGCTCGCGTCAGGCCGAAGAAGCACACGGCAACCGGGTACGAGCGTCTCGTTGAGGAAGGGGAAGGAGAAGGAGAGGGAGAAGGAGAAGGGCAAAACTCGGGGGCTGACGATGCGTCATCCCCGGTGTTGCTGAACAGAATTACAAGTCTTTCTTCCCAGGTAAAGAGGTGCAGAGCCACAAAGAGCGTCAGCAGTAAAATGAAGCCTGCAAAACGGGCAGTTGAGGGACGGCAACTCGCCCACATGTTGATGTTGTTGCCGCTGGGCCAAGGATAATGCCGAGAGCAAGTGCCCCACGGGAAGTACTCTACCCGGAGTTTGTTCGTTTTAAAAATAAAATAAGCTTTCTCCGCGCCTCGTGTTTATGATTCCGTAATCAGATTTTCTTGATCAACGAGAAAATGTGATTGTGGCTGTGGTAAGTACATGGCCTTTTCTTTTTGAATCATTATGTAAAATATCATTTTGTAAAATATTTAACAATCTTAAACAAAAATTATATTGTTTTTAATCATATGTGGAAATTTGTTTTATTTATAATTATTAATTAAAATAACTAGTTTTTGTAATTTTTATGTTATTTTGATAATTTTATTGAAACAATAAACAAAGCAGTCGCCAGAAAACCGAATCTAGTTAAAAAAATAGCAATTTTTTCCGCCAACAGGACAATCAGATAAGAAAATGGTCATTTTCTCGAGCTTTCTCTCGGCAATACTTCCCCTCCTTGTTTCTCCGGCCAAACAAGTGCGAGCGAGCTGGAGCAGCCCACACCCCCACACGTCTCATGTTTAGGCGGAGAAACACAGCAACAGAGGCGATAACTCGTGAATACGTACGCACCTAGTCACCCTCTTTCAGCCTGGAGGTGGCGCATTGCTTACGCATCTCCGCCCAACAACAGACAGATGGCGGCAAGATTATAAGATGCGGCCATTTGCAAAAGAGAGGGCAGGTGAACCGATCTCTCAAGTACGTCTCGCCTCCTCTTGGATTTTGCAACACTTTTTATTTATATGAGTTAACGGTTTATTTTATCTGCTCGTGTCGCGCCAAACAGGCAACGGTGGTTCGTGCTGCAGGACCGCAAGTTGTACTACTCCAAAGGGCCCGACCAGAGGCCCATCGACTGCATCCCGCTTGACCAGGCCGTCATTCGCGTACACTGCCTCTGCTCCAGCGTTATGCACGCAAGCGTATGCTGACAACGTTGCCGCGACAGCCCGCGGTGGAGAGCACGGCCGAGGACTTTGCGTTCGAAATCGTGATCAGCGCTCGCGTCTACTTCCTCGTCGCCGCCTCTCAGCAGGTTCGTTGACGAAAGCCTGGCCAAGTCAGCGATAGCCTATCGCGTGCAGGCGGCTGACGTGTGCGGCTGGACGCGTGTCCTGCAGGACATGCTGGAGTGGATCCAGCAGCTCTCGCAGCAGACGCGGCTCAACAAGGAGAACCACTTCATCGAGCAGGCCGAGGAGATGATCTCCAAGGCCACCTACCTCCAGGCCCGGTCCGACGAGGAGAAGGAGCACGAGCAGGTCAAGGTCCAGGAGCACATGATGCACCACCATGCCATGAAGGCGCGAAAGGGCATCGGCATGGGCATCGGCCGCAACCCGTCCTCGCCCAACCTCTTCTTCTCGACGACGCACCACACGTCGACCCTGCCCCCCGTCTCGTCGCTCTCGCCTCCGTCGATGCCGTCTGGGTCGCTCCCGCCGGGCGGCCATTTCCTGCCGCTGTCGCCAGACAACGCGAGCGGCCTCTACAACAGCGAGACGACCGTGCGGCTGGCCCGGCGCGTGTGATTGTACAGACGACCCGGCCATGAGGCTGGCCAGGAAGAGGAGAGAGGGAGAGCCAAAATGTACAACACGATTTTCCAAATGGCCCGATATGGTATGATGTACAACATCAAAACACAAATATATTTATATTCACGTTTGCATTTTTGTATTTTATTATTTTATTTTATGTTATTTTTATTTTATTTTATTGGATTTTGGGCCATTGGGGCGTCAAGCTCGCCAGGGCTCCAGGTGCAGCTCGTCGCGGATGGTGGTGAGCTTGTCCTCCATGTGGCGCTCGTAGTAAAAGTTCAGGAGGAAGGTGGCGTTGGTGGCCGACCGCTTGGCCCACGGAATGTACTCGCCGTAGAGCAGGCGCATCTCGGACAGCGGCAGGCGCAGCGGGCCCACCATCGAGCTGAGCATCGTCGAGGGCAGGCCCGTTTGATACATCTCGAACCTGCTCGCGCCGTTCACGACATGTTGGTCACCATCATCACACCAACATCACCATCATCATTATCACCAGGGACGTACCACTTGAGCGCGAGCTCGCCGAGGACGGTGGTGGGCACGCCGGTGAGGACGTGCCAAAAGTCGTGCACCTCGCGGTAACGCTGGATGACGTAGGCCAGCTCGGCGTCATCCACGAACCGCACCACCGGGCGCTCATCGGGCGTGTAGCCGTGCCCGCGCATCCACCGCGCGTAGGCCCCGCCCAGCGTGTCCTCTGGCAGCGCCAGCAGCCGCTCAAACGACAGCGTCTCTTCTTTGATCCTGCACCCAGCCAGCCAGCCATGGGTTCAGCAGTCAGAGCGAGTTGCGCCCGAGGGCAGGGGCCGGACGTGCCTGGGCTTGGTGCGGAGGATCTCTTGGCCCACGGGGTGGGCGCTCATGCGGGCGTGCAGTTGGCGCAGCGCGTGGGGCCCGGTGGTCTCGCCCAGCGTGGCCACCATGTCGGCCCGTTCCGGGTTGACAATGGCGGCCAGCGCCGAGCCGGCGGCCAGCAGGCCCTTCTGGAAGAGGGAGGTCGGCCTGTGGGTGGGGTACAGGCTGTAGGTGGCGTCGATGGCGCTTGCGGCAGCTGGCTCTTCGAAGGCGGGCCTTGGTCGGGGCGGCGACGCATCTTCAGAAGCGGCAGCGCTGAATTTAGGGGAAGTCGAAAAAGATGCGCGTTTAAGGGCGCGACTGAGGGCGGGCGGGGAAGAAAAAGGGAACAGGAGCGCGGGGCGACCCACAACTCGGGCGCCCTTGCCAAGCACACTCACCCCTCCTGCTGTTCGTTTCATTCTTTGTGGAAAAGAAAAGAGCTGGTGCAGGAAATCATGTTTTCTTGACCGAGCAGAAAAGAAAATGGACGGTAATTATAATTCAGTTGAGGTTTGACGAACACAAACTCGGTGAGTTTAGGGCGTCACGTGCCCCTCAGCAACGGCCCGCAACGAGCGTTGTTTTTGAATCGTTGTCGTTGGCCTCAATCGTGATCGAAAATGTGTTTCGAAGACACGTGCGGGTGCTGCTACAGCTTGTGCAAGGCTGTTCTGCTACTTATCCTCTGGCCCTTGACGCTCTTCGTGTGCCTCTTTGGCGTCATCCTGTTCATCCTTCTCCTTCCGTTCTACATCATGAGCAAGTGCTGTTGCTGCCCAGGCTGTTGCATCGTCAACTGCGTCGAGGACCACATTGTGAAGAAGATGATCAAGTCTCCTGTCCTCGTTTGCCTCATGATTTGCGAGAGCTGCGGCTCGGCGGCTGGCAGGACTCACGACATCGTGAAATAATCACCACCACTACCTTCTCCTTCTATGCTCACAACAAGACAACAACCACGACGAACAAGGCGCGAACTGACTGCGGTCGTAAATCGCCACGCCAGTGCGAAAGCAAGGGATTCCCCTGTCCTGATGAATCTTGCTCTGTATTTTTTAACATAATTATTATTTTTATTTTTTGAGTCATTTTAAACAATAAATTTTAAAAAATTGGATTCAAAAAAGGAGGAGACAACATCGTCCTGAGTGTGTGGGGGTGCTGTTTTGTACAAATGAAAAGGGCTTCCCATCTCCCCAGCAAACAGTCCAATCCAACCCATCCAAGCCACGCTCTGCCAGCCACGCGTCGATGCGCGCAGTCACACGCTCTCCCCACCACGGCGTGGCTGAGTCGCGGACATCACTCCTCGGTGAAGGCAGCTTCAGCTCAGCTGAGGCGGGCGACGACGACAGTGACGTTGTCGGCGCAGAGCGAGCTCGCCACGGCGGTCCGCACGAGGCACGCCGCCATGTCCTCCGCCGAGTCCATCCCCTCCACCATCCGCATGGCCTCCTCCCCGGGCACCACGTCCCACAACTGTGCCGCACCAACGATGAACATAATGATGGTGAGACCAACGACAACGACGACAACAACGACGATAACGAAAAGGATGACGGTGGTGGCGTACGCCGTCGCTGGCGACGATCAGGAGGGTGTCCTCTTCGGTAAGCTCGATGGGCTCGCTGACGTAGGGTTCCGAGATGAGACCCAGGTTCTCTTCCTTCATGAAGTGATCGCCCAGCGCCCGGCTCACGGCCAACCCTGCAAGCAATCATTCGTCGTCCCACAAGTCGAGTCCAGTCAGGCCCAAACGACGATGACCTCAATACCAGGTCTGGTGGTGTGAGAGGGCTTCGGACCGTTGATGCGGGTGGCGCCGGGGCTGAGTTCGACGCCCATGGCGACCAGCCGCTGACGCTCGGCCTCATCGGTCACCTTGTGGTCGTAGGTGAGCTTGATCGTCGCGTCCCCGCGTCTGGCCATCACCACCAACACCATCAATTTCACACATGGCCAAGAAGTAGAGCCTTCCACTCCTCCCGCACACATACCGGAGGTAGGCGGCCGAGTCGCCGACGTTGGCGGCCTGCAGGTACCGCTTCCCGCCCTCGCTCCACACAAACGCCACCGTGGCCGTGGCGCCCTATTGTGTTGTGTTGTTTGTGCATTCGTGGGTTTATGGAGCTCCACACGAGGTCCGGCTGGAGAGCAGAAAAAGGAAGAGGTCGATGCGTACGACAAACTCGTGCTCCTTGAGCTGCGCGTCGACCGAGGCAAAGGTGGCCTTGAACACGGCCTCGAGGTTGTGGTCCGGTCCGGCCCCGACCTCCTCCAGTTGGCTCTGTTTGTGCGCCCGACGAGCAAGAGGTGAGCCATCCTTCATGATCATCATCTGCTCAGACTATCAGGGCTTAAGGTACCTTAAGGGCCTGCGGGAGGAGCTTGACGCCCTCCTGCGCCACGGCGGTGCCGGCGTGGCCGTCGAGCACGGCGACAAAGGCGCTGCCCCGGTCCCCGAAGAACGGATAGGCCACGGCGTGGGCGTCCTCCATGTCGTACTGCGGCCGGATGCTCTTCTTGTTCGCGCGCTGGAGGCTGCCAAAGGAAGGCGTCTTCTTGGCCCGTCGGAGGCCGTTGACATTGATGTCCTCCCGCGCGGCGACGTCGATCAGCGCGGCATCGGCCTCGCGCGTGTGGCGCGCGGCGGGTTCGGGCCTCGATTCAGGCTCGGCCGCTTCGGGCTCGTAATTCTCAAACACGTCGAGAATCGATCGGCGCTTCGAGGTCGTGGACGACGATGACGAGTCCGTGGTCGTTGATGACGCCGAGCTGGGCTTGTCCTTGTCGTCGTTGCCGCCGTCATTGACGTCGGCGAGCGAGTCGAGCTTGTCCAGGGCACCGCCGAGGTTGCCCAGATTGCTGTCGAGGCCCATAAGCTGGTCCTGGAGTGATGCGAACGAGTCCGAGCGGAGGGCTCGCACTGCCGCCCCGTCATCCTCGTCGTCGCCGCCGAAACCGGCCAGCTGGGCCTTGAGCGCCTCAAGCGACGACGCTCCTGCATCTTCCTCCTCCTCCCCCGCGCTCTCGCCTCCGCTCCTGCTGCGGCTGCGGCTGCGGCTGCTGGTGTCGTCCTTGTCAGAATCGTCCTCATCACCATTGCCCTCTTGGACCAGCTTCATGAAGTCGTTCTTGTCGTCATTCTCGTTGTTGTTCGACTCCTCGTCACTGTCCTTCTCGAACCGCCAGCTGTCGCTGATCTCCTCTTCGCTCTCCCCCTCCGCCTGCTTGTGTTCTTTTTCGCTCTTCCGGTCATCATCATCCTCATCGTTGTCGTCGTCGTCATCGTGAGGCGTCGTGGTGGCGGCCTCGAGCTCGGCGCGGAGCGCGTCCAGCTCGGACCGGACCTGCTCAGGAGCGCCGGCCTCGTCCTCGGCCTCGGCCTGAGACAGCTCGCGGAGCAGCTTGTCCCGCTGGTCCTCGCCCTCGCCGTCACCTCCCTCTGAGTAGCTTTCGTCCCTCGGCGCCGTGAGGCCTCGATGGGTCGCGTCGTCCGCAAGGGCCGAATGGATCGTGTCGCGCGAACGGCCCATCTTCTTGCTCGAGCGCTTGAGGTTGCGGACCTTCTTGTCCTTCTTCTTGCGGTGATGATGGTGGTGCGACCGCGACGGCGACCCGCCGAGGCTCAACAAGAGCTCCTCGTTCACAAAGTCGTGCGACGACGGGTCGAGCGGCTCGCTGACGAGACCCGACGCGCCCGGATCCGACGACCGGTTGTGCTCGCTGGCGTCCGAGTCAGGTTCGCTGCCGCTGCGGAGGAGATCCGCCTCGCCCACGGTCTCGTCGTACTCGCCGGTCCGGAGCTTGACGCTGCGGCGGCTGCGCAGCCTACGCTTGCGCCGCGCGGAGGCGGCGGCGGGTGCGTTGTTGGCGGTGCCGGCCACGTCTTCGCTAAGCTCTTGCTTGCGTTGTGAGTCGGGCGTGTAGCCGAGGTCGCTCTTTTCGCTTCCTGAGTCCTCAAGCGGGCTGCCCTCCTGGCCTTCGCCCTCTTCCTCCTGGACTTGATTCTCATGATGCTTGCTTGGCAGCTTTGCCTCGGTCTCGGTCTCGGGCTCGGCCCGCTCCGGTTTGTCGTTATCGTTGGCCTTGACCTCGGCTTCAGTGGTCTGCGTTTGCAGCTGTTTAGCATCGTGCGCAGCGTCTGTAGGCTCAGTGACGACTTGACCGGCCGCTGCCTCTTCCTCTGCGGCTTGCGGCTTGGTCGCCGCGATGGTCGCGGGGGCGTCGGCTGAAGCGGCGCTGCGAGAGGGCTGGTCGTCCGAGCTGGACTGGTCGACAACGTTGGGCGCCTCAGGCTCGCCGTCCTCGCGACTGACCGACAGGTTGCTGGCAGTGTCCGTGTCTTTAGCAGGCGAGGAGGGGAGCGGCAGCGTATCAAGCAGGCGTCGGGTCGCGGCATCAAGAGCGGTGAGGATGCTGATGAGCTTGGCATTGTGTCGTGAACCGCGAATGGCAGGCAGATGCTTGACGATTTCCTCGTAGTCGTCGGCGAGTTGAATGGCCTTCAACTCAATCTCATCAATTTGGGTTGATAGCTCATCTTGGCGCAGCTGCACGAAATCAGAAGAATCACCCGGTTGATAAGTCACCAACAGACTGCTTCATGCTCAAGATGAGGCACATTGCAGAAAGATGGGAGGCGTACCGCAACGCTTTGGAACAACTCGATGAAGGCCGCACGGCGAGTAAGGATATAATAGAGAGCAACAGCCCACATGAAAGAGTCCAAGAGCCAAAAAGAAAGCGATGTTGTTGGTGCCTCCGGCGTCCCAGGTGGTGTGGCCAGCTGAGCCTCCTCAGGTGAATGGGCAGTTGTAGGCATAATGAGGGACAAGAAACACCCCAAGAATAGCGAGACCGCCACCACGCTGCTGATGTTGATTGTCATGATGGCAGGGTTGCGAGAGGGAAACCGGACGCCGTCTTGCTGGGCCATCTTCCTCGACCGGCCGTCCATTCTCAGGCTCTGGCCTATCTTCCCTTCTCGGCCTCTAGGCGCACAAGAAAAGACAAAGAAACTTATGAAAGCAAATAGAAATTGAGTGGAAACGTGGATTCTCGCTCACGTTCGTGGTGCTGACCAGACGCGAGGACGAGACGATCAAGCTCACCTTCAACCACAAGGTGACCGATATTGCTGTATGTGGCTTAGAGTGGAGCAGACACTGGACCATGTTGAACAAGATGGCCTATACACTGTAGGGCGATTATTTGATTAGAGCAGCATGAAACTCTAGCACACCTTTGTTTTAAAGCAAACTGCTCTATTCTTGTTGTTCCTGCGCCGCCTGCCGTTCTTGCCGCTCCTTTCGTTCGGCTCTGGCTGCCCTTCTCATCTGTTTTTCCTCACGCTCCTTCTCCTTTCGCTCCTTCTTCTCCTTTTTCCTCTGCTTGCGCTCGGCCTCCTCTTTCTCGAACTGCGCCTGGTTCATCCGGTCGAGGAAGTCCTTCTTCCCCTTGCCTGTCATCATGATCTTGAACTCCTGCAACACGGCGATGAGATGATAAGCTCTTCGCTTGATTGAGGAGACGGGGAGGAGAACAGACCTCGAACGAGATGAGGCCGTCTGAGTCGAGGTCGTGATCGAGCATCATCTCGGTGATCTCCTCTGGTGAGAGCCGCTCGCCCATCCCAAGCATCACCTGGCATTCCATCGTGGTGTCAACATCAACACCATCCTCCTCCTTGTATCAACAGCTACTACACGGAGGACTGACCTGGGTGAGCTCGCTCTTGTCGATGAAGCCGTCTTTGTTTTTGTCGAAGACGTCGAACACGCTTCGCAGCTGCTGGTCCGCGTTGTTGACAGCCTTGTTGCGGAGGTTCCACTGGATGAACTCATCCAGCTCAACGGTCCCGTTGCCATCGGTGTCCTGCAGCCAACAACACCAACCGACGCAACTGTTGGCTTTTGATTCCAAACGGCCGTGTGAAGTTTGCTGAAGCAACGCACCAGCTCGGCGATCATGCGCTCGAGCATGGCCGGTTCAGGTTCTGTTCCATTGTTCATCGTGGTCAAGACCGCACGTAGCTCTGGGAGGGGAGCAAATGCGCAGGTTTGAGCTCAATGAGCCACAACGGCCTGCTAGCAAACGAGGAGGCTGAAGAAGAGGCACCTTTGCCCGAGATTCTGCCGTCGCCATTCTGGTCAAAGACCTCAAATGCCTCCTTCATCTCACTCAGCGTTTCGGCATCCACTAATTGCCCCTCCATCTTTCCTCGAATGAATGGAGCGCTCTTCCTTTCCTTCTGGCCAGCGAGTCAAGTGCACCCAAGCAGCTACAAGCCGAGCCGTAGCCGGGGCGTCGTTGCCACCTCACTGAACTGGCAATAAAAACCGTTGTCTCCTCTTGACGACCACCAGCTGAAATTTTTACCTTCTTTTCCCTTTCCCGCTAGGCAGGCACTTCACCAACATCATCCTCATCCAGTGTTGTGGTGCTGCCCTTGGTTGCCCTCGGTAGTGCAGTGCGTAATGGCGTACTATATCCCACCACTCTCCTCGACAACCCTCCTTAACACAATGTGCACCGAGCACCATTGTAGCAAGAGCACTCCGTTAAAACGAGCTTTGTTCTTAGGGCGAATCAAGAAACGATTGCGTGGAGAGTGTGAGGATGGACGACGGGCAGAAGCAAAATTGCCAGGTAAAGAACAAGGAGAAAGGGAAGGAGAAGACCACGCGCCACAGATCGCCATCGCCACCATTAGTCCCAAGTGAGCTCCTCGGGCTTGACCTTGGGATTGGCGAGTGGTTCGACCGACTTCTTGTTGACGTCTCGTGGTAGTGGCTTCCGCATATCTGACGCACGCGAACCGAGTGAGACCTCGCAGGACGCGCCCCATCATCATAAGAGGATATGCTCGGAGTGCATGTGTGCACGCCGTACCGTAGGCGTCTTCCTCGCCCGAGTAGTAGCCCATGACCTGGCGGTAGACCACGTAGCCAAACTTTTTATACATGCCCACAGCCACCTGATTTGACACTCGTACGAACAGGTCCACGAAGTAGGCGTTGTGCCTGGAGCGCCATTCGAAATGAGCGATCACTAGTCCGAGTACCAGCACCATCACTCGGCCACTGCGCTGTTCTGCTTGCTGTTCTGGTGGGGGGATGTGGCGTACACATGCTCGGAGACATGCTCGAGGAGGGACATAAGGCGCTCGCCGAGGCCCAGGCGCCGGTACTCGGGCGCTACAGTGACAGCAGTCACGTGACCGTGCCAGTCCATGCCGCGTCCTTCGGCCTTGCCAAGAACTGAGCGATCAAGACGTGAGCATCGAAAGAGCAAGATGAGAGAGTGGCGGAGGAGTGCCGGGCGTACTGTAAGCCATGGTGCGACCGGTCGAGTCAGCGGCAACGGTGCAGAACTCAGGCCACGTGGCCAAATACTGCAAGTAAAAGCCCAAGTTGTACTGCCGGAGAGACGAACCAGATTAATTGCGCAACTTCACTCAGCCAGAAAGCGAAAGTGGGCAAAGCGTACGGTCTCCGTAAGCTTGTCGAGATTGACATTATTGAAGCGGAACATGTCCTCACAACTGAACTCCCTGTACTCTGTCATCTTTGTGGCTAAGAAGAAGAAGGAAAACAATTACATTAACTTTTGTTTATTTCCTTTTTACATTATTCAAACAAAAAACCAGTGTGGCACTCACAACAACGCCAGTAAGGTCGATACCGTACTAGACGAGCGAGATCTGCAGTGTGCCTAGACACTGTTCTTTTGCTTTTGAGGCTTGCTTGCCCTCCCCACAACCCTGCATCCTTGTCAGGGTCCACGGCAATAAACTCCCACTACCTTCTCCTGTGGGGGGAGAATGGGGCGTTGTGCCACTAAGCACTTGGGCGAGAAGGGTTTCTTCCTATCGATAGCGGTTTGCTCCCTAGCACGGTCCAAGCAGGGAGGCGAAAACACTACCGCGGTGAGCTGTTGTCGACGAAGCAACAAGCTTAAAAGGCAACAAGTTTGTGTGTGGCAGCCGCCTTTATTGTTTCATCTTGTTTCGTCACTGCGCTTGTGCTCCGCCAAAGCCTTTGCTGGGAGTACGCGCCCGTGGCTGGCGAACTGAGTATGGAGGGGAAGCTCGAAATCTTCAATTGGGAAGATGGCAACCGCTACATTCAGCGCATCGACCACGTCCTGCAGCGCTCTGTAATCACTGAGCTCCTCATGGGCTTCCTGCCGCTCGAGGAATGGGGCCAGGCCTTCATGCTCTCCGTGGAGGACCCCACCAAGCGCGGCAAACCCTCCCGCGAGAGCCAGCAATACCCAGAGGTTGTGGCCGCTGCCGTGGTGGCCTTCTTCAGCAACGTACGCATCCTTTTGTTCGACGGCCCGCCCGGCAGCGCTGCTCCCATCGGTACACCGACCAGCCCTGACTCTTCCATACCAGCAACCATTAATCCATCTTCCTTTCGTTTAGTGGACTACTTGCTCGAGCGCAACGTGAGGTTCCCCAACAACAGGTTCGTCTCCTCTCCCCCAACTTCTTCTCGCTTATACGACGTCATGGCGTTCGACAACACAGCGTGGCCGGGCCAGCGATCATGGTCAACGAGTTCTGCCAGCTGTGGGCAAGCAAGACCGGCTTCAAGTACACGTCCCACCGCCACCAGCGCGTCTACGGCATCCAGGCACGTCCTTTCCTTTTCCTCTGCCAAAGGGCTCGCTTCACACAGGATGATGATGATGATGCTGATTATGACGATCTTGTCATGCTACCAGGAGCTGCCGCGCTTTCCCAAGAAGCTGAGGCGGCCGCAGGCGCGTCTGCGCAAGGCCACGCCCCAGGACGCCTCGCCCGTCGCGTTCATGTACACGGCCTTTCTCGACGAGATGCGGCACAGCGGCGGCAGCAGCGACTACAAAGGCGCCGCGATCGGGCCCGAGGACGAGAACGACGTCGGGAGCGCCATCCGGAAGGGCCGGCGCGTGTCGGGCGGCGACATCTTCATCGTCAACGCGTGCATCAACGAGGGCAAGGTCTTCCTCCTGGAAGACCCATCAATGGCCTCGTCTGGCGGCGGGATCGTGGCCATGCTCTTCGTGGGCGACGTCAAGCAGGACGCCAGCGCCGAGATCTCCATGATCTATACCGTCCCCAGGAAGCGAAGACAAGGCACGCACGACACACACGCACACGCACACGCACACGCGCGCGAGGCCAAACGCTCAAGCGCGAGCTCGTGTGATCGCACCACACAGGGCTGGCGAGCTTGCTGGTGGCCGAGGCCAGCAAGAAGCTGTTCGACGAAGGCATCTGCTTCGTATTTGTTCTGGAGGACCCCGAGGTCGACACCCACAACTACAAATTCCTGGTCAAGCTGGGTACTTGGCTCCTTTTCCTCATCACCGCCATCAACGTCGTCGTCGTCGTTGTGGTCTTTATCATCGCCACGGTTCATGACCATGGACGTGCGCAGGCTTCCGGCTGGAGGAGTTCCAGACGGTGTGCAACCTGGTCGACGATGAAGAAGAGGCCCTCGTCCGGACCACGGCAGCCGTGGCCGAAGGCGGTGGTGCGTGCCCTCCATTCCTTGTACAACGAACACCGTGTGCGTGTGTGTGCGTGTGTGTGTGTGCTCACACCAACCACGCGTGTACGGCCGCTTAGAGCGCTACGCGGCTTCGCAAGCAGAGAACACGTTCACGTACGCCCAGGGGAGCACGATAGAGGACGACGACGGCGGCGAAGACTTTGGCTACGACGACTTTGACGACGAGAGTGGCAGCGGCAGTGCCCAAGTGATGTCTCTCGGCCCTGACTCACAGGGCCATTACATCGGCGGCGAGCTCGAGCTGGGCAACGGCGATCACCATCAACAGCAACAGCAACAGCAACAACACGAGAACTACAATTTCCCGAAGCCACTGCCGGTCCCGACGACGACCCGTCCGCCGATCCCGCTACTCGCGACGAGCGGTCCACCGCCCGCTCGGCCGCCACCGGTGCGGCCAGCCCCGCAGCCTCCTCAGCCTGCTCAGGTGGTGGCGCCAGCCGCCGCGGCAGAGACGGGCCCGCGCTCGCCGCGGCCGCCGCTCCCCGCCAAGCCGACGGCCTCGGTCCCGGTCGCCGCGCTCTCGTCGGCCGCCTCGGCCACGCACGGCGGCGCCGCTGCCGCCGTTGTCGCCGAGGAGGAGTCCTCGCTGCCGCCCTTGTCGAGCTCGCTGCCGGCGGTCTCCAACGTCCGGCCGGTGCCGCCGCGCCCGCTGGCCAGCAGCAGCAGCACCGCAGGGCGGCCGACGCCGCCACCCAAGCCCAAGCCGCTGCCTCCGCCCAAGCCGGCCGGCCTGGCGCAGCCACCTGCGCCGGTCGTCCCACCGGTGGTGTCGTCGCCGCCGCCACTCGAGTCGCCGCACGGCCAGTCCCGGCGCGAGCCCCCGCGGACTCCGCTTCCCGCCGCGCCAGGACGGCCGCCGCCGCCCGCCGTCGCCAAGCCAACAACAGCGTTGGCCGCCGCGGCGTCGTCTTCATCCAGGCTGATGCCACCGCCGCCGCTGCGCGCCGCGCCCAATGACCCCGCCGAGCAGAAGCTGCGATTCTCGCAGCTCCTCACAGAGACCAAGCGCAGCTCCATCCGTCCGCCTGGCGCGGCGGCCCCCGCTGGCCAGCAGCAGCAGCAACAACAGCAACAGCAACAGCAACAGCAACAGCAGTCCCGCCCGCCGCCCATGTCGCCGCGCGGCGGGCCGGCCGTGCTCGAGCGGTTCGGCGGCGCGGTGCCCATCCTGCCCATCTCGTTTCGTCCGCCGCCCAACTTTGCCCTGAACCGGCCCGATCACAGCGGGCGCGACGAGCAGCAACAGGACCATGCCAACCACCTCCCTCTTCCTGTGCAGCTGCCGGCGGAACTAAGCGGGGCCGCGGCGACGGCTGGGCCAGGGCTGGTCCACATGACCAAGCACAGGCCGACCGGCCCGACCGGCCGCCGCCTGCCCACGCCGGCCAACCCGGAGGTCCGGCAGGAGCGCATGAAGAAGACCACCGACGTGCCTCGCCAAACTCGGCTGCTCGAAGGTGCTTCGTTCATTCCCGCTTCTTTTTTTTAATTAATCCATTTATTTTAATATTTATTTAATTGTATTTTGCATTTATGTATCTTTTTATGGCTGACTTGGTGTTGTGATCAGCGCGGCTCGCGGAGCTGGAGCCCACACCGAGCAAGCCCGGCCTCAGCTTCGAGATTCCCTCTACACAGACCTACCAGACCAAGTTCAAGAGCTACACTGTGCGTGTGCCGTTCCCGAATTCGTCTTGTTTGGGTTGGGTTTGACGCTTCGTCCTCTTCACACACGCAGATCTACACCTTGCTGGTGCATCGACGGTCGCCCGACGAGACGTACTCCTTGTCTCGACGCTATTCGGACTTCTGGGCCCTTCACAAAAGCGTACCCATTTTCTTCTCCTTGACTTATTTTAAAGTAAAATACTATTAATTCTTTAACCATCACGGGGAATAGATCACCAAACGTGTATCGGCGTCGTTGCTGCCCTTCTTCCCTGGTCTGCCTTCCCTTCCTTTCCTCCTCTTCCTCTCGAGCCAGCTCTCGCCAAGTGTTAACACGTCGCGAGGACTTTTCCTTTTAAAAAAACAGGCAAAAAGCTGTTCAGCTTGAACTCGGACGTGGTGGAGCAGCGACGCGCGAAGCTGTTGGCCTACATGAACAACCTGGTGGCCATGCCCGAGGTGATGGCGCTCTGCTCGGAGAAGATCGAAGCCTTCCTCCGCAAATGATGAGCTCTCTTTTCCTTCCACTTCCTCCTGTAAGTTGTACAGAGTGTACCACCACCTCCACTTTTCTTTTCCGTTCGAAAATCATAACAAAAAAGTGTCTTCCACCAGATCTTCACAAAGGCAAGGACGAGGGATTTATTTATGCATATATATAAATAGAAAGTTCGTCGAAAGTAGAGAAGAAGAAGAAATGATGAACAAGAGAAAGTAGTGTGAATAAATAAATAGGAAGACGAGAGAGGTAGAACTCGGGGTGGTGTTCAGGGCTCCATGGAGAGCTCTCGCGGGTGCCAAATCTTCTGCGTCGAGGTACCATTGGCGTAGGTCATGATGCCCCAGCCGCTCGGTTGGTTGTCCTTCCAGTTGCCCTTGTAGGTGTCGCCGTTGGCCTTCTCGAGGGTGCCCCAGCCGTCACGATTGCCGCCCTTCCACTCGCCTCTGTACACGCCGCCGGCTTGACGATACGTGTACGTCCCAAAGCCGTGTCGCCGCCCGCCCTTGTACTCGCCCTCGTAGAGGCTGCCGTCGGGCCAGGTAAAGGTGCCCTTGCCCTCCATCTTTCCGTCCTTGTACTCTCCGTCGTAGCGCCGGCCGTCGGGCCATATGACCGTCCCCGTGCCCTCTCTCTTGCCATCCTTCCATTGCCCATCGTACTTGGTTCCATCGACCCACGTGTAGACGCCTGAGACAAATAAAAAAATTAAAAATTAAAAAAAAATGGAGGATCAGATTCTGTAGATTCGAAGGAGGAAGGAAAGGAGGAGCAGAGCAAGCCAAGCAACGCACCTGGACCATGGCGCTTGCTGTCCTTCCAGTAGCCCGCATAGGAGTCACCCCCGTTGCGGTTGCACGTCGTGGGCCAGCGGAAGATGCCAAACCCAGAGCGCATGTCCTCCTCCCATTCGCCGTCATAGCGGCGCCCGTCGGCCATGATGCCCGTTCCACGTCCGTGGCGCTTGTCATCCTTCCACTCGCCCTCGTAGATGTTGTTGTGCTCCAGCAAGAATGTACCGCAACCATTCTTCAGCTCGTTCCTCTTAAATACATGCTGCAAAGACAAGAAATGGCAGAGATTAATGAGCATTTAAGGTCCGAGAGATGAGAGGCCAGCAGTTGAGTGTTTTGGTACCATCTTGCAGTCGAAGAGCCAGCGCCAGGGCCTGTTCGCAGGCTTCTGGCCAAGGGCGATGTCCTGAGCCCAGAGGCGTTCACAGATCACCTTCCACAGAGATTCATCCGACCCGACCTTGTGGAAGAAGGTGCAGGTGCACTGCGCGATGGCGAGGTCCTTTCCATCCAGGAAGGAGAAGATTTTGAGCAGAAGCTCGGGCGGAAGCATGCCGAAGTAGCCCCATTCCGCCTGAACCGGACGTTGGGCGTCGAGGAGGAAGGAGTAGAACGATCGGCACTTCACCAGCTGTGTGTAGAGCTCTTGGACGTTGGTCTCGATTTTGACCACGCACGGCTGGAAGTCGGCGTTGAAAGGATCACTTCGCAGCGTTTCCATAAAGAGTGTCGTGTCTCTCTTAATTTTGTCCAGAGGCTCGATGAGTCGGGTAAGGCGATTGATGTTATCCTCGATTTCCTCCTTAGACAGTTCCTTGTCAGTCGTTCCATCCAGCCCCTCCTTCCCCTCATCCTCGCTATCCGTCTCACCCAAGACGCGCAGACGCTTTCTCGGCCGTTCTTCAGTCTCTTCCCTCTGTTCGTTCATGTTGTTGAAGACGTCATCGCCCGTTTCGGGCAACGCCCTCTTGTGCCGTAGATCGCAATCCACCGTGTAGTGGTACTGCCTTCGCTCCACGACTGGGATAGGAACTGGGATACCCGTAGCGCTGGATGCCAACATCGTGTGTGGAGAGAGATAGATGAAGATGCTTTTGTATGCGGTTTCGGGATTGGCGTCACAAGCCTGTCGACAAAACCAAAGACCTTTCAGCGCAAGAGGGCAAGAAGGATTGACGAAAGGAGGCAGATGAGAGCAGGAATAACAATCGTTATGATCAGGGCGTGGATGCGAGAAGTGATGGGGTGGGGCGTAGGTGTCGCAACTCGGCGAACAATGCCACCCAGACAAAACCGGGCGAGGCAACCGCGGAAGTCACCACGGATACCGTCGACGGCATCCCGGCTATGCCGTTTTGCCCATTGATTTGGTCTTGGCCACCAAACCTTCAGTGGCCACTGCGCATGAGAGGTCATGTAATGTGTTCCTGAAGAAGGCTTTCTGTGAAGGCTTTTGAACTTGTGGCCCACCAGCGAAGAAGGGAGACACTTCGCTGAGGATGGAAGGTAAGCATCTGCCGCCAAAGACTTTGCCCTTTGTGAAGAACTCAAAGGCATGTTTTTGCAGTCAACTACTCGGGAGAGAACGCGGACGGACCGCACGGCTATCTTTCAAATCGCGCCACAATCGGATTTACTCTAGCCGGCCGGCAATGGCCCTCTGTGGAGCATTACTTCCAGGTCAGTGCAGCTGCACTGAGTTGGAATTTAAATATCATTTATTTTTATATGTTTATTCGTGTTTGTTGTGCTGGCGGTGCAGGCCCATAAGTTTGTGGGCAGCGACCATGAAGAGGCCATCCGCAAGGCCAAGACCGTCAAGTCCGCACATCACATGGGTACCACAACTGGCCATCACAAGGTTGCAGCCTGTGCCTGACGACATGGTGTGATCACCAAGGCCGCGATCGATCGAAGCCGCTCAGGGAGGATTGGGAAGAGGTGAAGGAGCGCGTGGCCGAAGAGGCCATCCGCGCCAAGTTCGAGCAGAACGCCGAGGAGCGCGCCAAGCTGCTGGCCACGCAGGGCGCCACGCTGATCCAGCGAACAAGGAATGACGCCTACTGGGGCGTCCCCGAGTCGGCCACTGAGGGCGAGAACAAGATGGGCAAGATCCTCATGCACGTCCGCGACCAGTTACTCGCCGCCACTTCTGGCGCCTCTACAACACAACCGCAAGCTTGATAAAAAGGACATATGCTGTGTATTTTGCCGCTTTTTCTTGGCCGTGAGTAGTAAAACAGTTGAAGTAGTAGTGTACAAAACGAGGAGAGGACATGCTGATGGTCTCAGGTTGCCATCGAAGTGTGGCCGCTTCGGGGGAAAATTGCGGTGAAGTCGAGCCAGGCCCTCATGCGTCGTGGTCATGGTCGCCCGATGTCGTGTCATCCTCCTCGAACATGGTCAGCTGCGGGGACGACATGAAGGGCGGCGTCCAGGCCCACGAGTAGCGGCCGCTGCTGTTCATGGTGAGCCCGGAGCACATGTCGCCCGGGTCGCCCAGCGGGACGCCGCCGCTGAGGGTCACGTTGTTGGGCAGCGATGATGTCGATGCCGTCATCATCGCCGACAGCGTCGTTGAGCCTGAGGCCTCCTGGAACATCCCTCCCTGCGAGTAGGGCGTGTGCTCGTGCGGCTGCTGGTGGTGCGACCCGCCCTGGCCGTGCTGCTGGTGGCCGTGCGGCTGGGTCTGGGGCTGGGGCGCAGGATACTGCTCGCCTCGGTGGCCTCCCTGGCCGGCCTCGGCGTCCCGGCGCACATTGGGTGCGTCCTGGCCCATGTAGGGCATGCCGGTCGGCCCGTCCTCGCTCCAGTTGTCGAGGCCCATGGCCTGTCGCACCTGGTGAATGTGCGCGTGGCTCCCGCTCATCTCCTCGCCCGTCAGGATGACGCCCTCGAGCGCGATCGCGCTCCACACGGGCCGGCCGACGTGATCGTAGAAGAACTGGTGCCGCGTGACCGCTCTGTACACGTCGTGTTGAAAGAAAGAGAAAAGGCGACGATGAGTTTCGAACCCACGGCCTCTTCGTGTTGGGCGAGGAGGACGCACTTGAACACGGTGCCGTCCTTGGTGAGGCATCGCGGCTGGATGGTGAGCACCGGGCTGTAGGTCTTGTTGAACCGCTTGAGGAAGGGGATCACGAGGTGCAGCAGACGCGAGGCCTCGCCCGGGGCCACCAGCTTCTGCCACGAGCAGCCCACGATCTCGTCCATCTCGTACTGGAACAGCCGGCAGAAGGCGTAGTTGACGGCCGCCAGGATGCCGTTGAGGCCCTTCTTCCTCAGCACGAACACGAGAGGCTTGTTGGGGTTGCGAATCACGAACGAAGGCACGCTGCGCACAACACACGCGTGTGAGACGATGTGTGCATCATCGTTGTCATGCACTTAAGAAGAGGAGGAGCAGGAGGCCGTACTGGATGCCCTCGACGGCGATGTAGGGCATGCCCTTGAAGAACGGGACCGGGGCCTGCGGGATGCCTGCAGCGCGCGCGGCCGCGGTCGACGGGTGGCCCAGGTTCTGGCCGCCGGCGGTCTGCAGACCATTGGCGGTGGTGGTGGCAATGACCGAGATCTGAGGCGGGAAGCCCGAGGAAGGCGATGTCGACGACATCGACGTGTGGTGCTGCGCCCGGGCGGCCTGCGAGGAGAGAAAGGCCGCAAACTGCTCGCGCAGCAGGACCTGCTCGTTCTTGAGGTTGATGGTCTCCTGCTTGAGCTCGCGCGTGGTGTCCTTGAGGTCCTTGATTTCGCGCAGCAGCGACGACAAGGCCGACATCAGGACCTTGCCCTCGTGCTGGCTCAGCGGCGTCGTCGATGCCGTGGCGGTGTTCGATGCCTGCTGCTGCTGCTGCTGCTGCTGGGCCGTCGACGGGTCGCTTCCGCCGGCGATCACGTTCGCAAAGGTCGACGCAGCCGCGGCCGCGGCCACGTTGGCAAGCGAGGCCGATGGGTGGCTCGAGCCCAGGCCCAGGGGCGAGGGCTGCGACGGCGGCGATGACGAGTGCATGGACGACATCGACCCGTGAATGAAAATCGGGCTGGGCGGGGACGTCGGCGACTGGGCGTGGATCCCCGCGCCAGCAGGAAGCATGCTCACGGGGAACGTCGCATGGCCCGGCTGCGGCTGCGGCTGTGGTTGCATCGGCGTCGGCCTCGTTTGCACGGGCGACGGGGCCCGCTGGGCGTAGGCGGCTTGCGCGCCGAGAGGGGCGGTCCCAACCGGGGAGCCAGCGGAAACGGAGGAGACGGTGGAGGAGCCCGGAGGCGGCAGCACGATGCCTGCCGCGGCCGCCTGGTGCATCTGCGCGGCGGTGAACTGGAGCGGCGTGCCGGCTGCCGCGGCGGCGGCTTGTGGGAGGACGTGGGGCGTGGCGGTGCCAAAGGCCGGAAGCGCGCCCGAGAAGGACACGCCGGCGCCCATGAGGTGCGGCTGGCCGGCCATCATCGACCCGAAGCCTGCAAGACCCAGCGAGGCATTCGGCATAGCCACTGCATTTTTAACAACAAGAGCGTGTGAGCTTCTTGTACAAAAGTTTGTTGGACCAGGCGGAACAACAACGCAGCTCAACATCTTGACGGAACTTTCTGATAACGCGCGGGCATAATTTCGCGAAGAAAGAGTGAAAGCGGAGAAGAGAGAAGGGGGAGAGAGGAAAAGACGCTTCCCCCCCCCCCCGAAGGTCGTAAGGGGAGGGAAGGTCTCGTACCGTTAATAATGCTGGGCATGGTGGCGGCCCCGCGCACTGGTCGCTTGGCCTTCTTGGGCCGGCCTCGCTTTTTGCACTCGGCGTCGCGGCAGCTGTCGCCCAGCCCGAGCGATACGCAGCGGGAGCAGGGGCGCTCGGTGTCGCAAGCCGTGTGCGACTCCTTGCATTCGGCGCAGGCCCGGTTCACCTTCGGCCGCTTCACCGGTTGTGTTGCTGTCCCGGAGCTTGAATTTGAAGTTGAGCCACCACCGTCCACCGTTGGTGAAGCCGCTCTCTTCTTTGATGTGGCAGACGCCAAGTCGTCCGACATGTTGTTGGTTGTGCAGAACCTCTTCCTTCAACTTTTTCTTCAGTTATTCTGCCTGTTGGTCATTTATCTCCTTCCCCCGCACAACTTGTGCCCAAACGAACCACAGGCGCAAGAGCGTGACACGCAAGTCCACGCCAGCAGGTTTATGGCCAATGTGCTGTCGCGATCGGCGTTGCTCTTCGGGCTCACCGAGAGACAACGTTGAACGACGAGAGTGGCGGCGACGCGGACTTGAAACGGGAGCGAGATGTCGGCGAATTAGACCAGACAAAAACAGAGATCAAAGCAAACCAAAGTGCAAGTTCGAGAAAAGAAAAAGAAAAAGAGAAAAACAGACAGCAAACAAGCGAGTAAAGATCACAGAAGAACAAGAAGATGGCGTCGGTTGCGCAACTGATGGAGATGGGTTTCTCACAGGCCCAGGCGAACAAGGCGATTGCGGCCACAGGCAATACCTCTACTGAGGCTGCCATGGAGTGGTACGTCAGATTCTGTGCTGACCCATTTGATTCTTCTCCAAATGCCCTGACTTTCAACTTCTTCATGCACGCACAGGATCTTTGCGCACCCCGAGTCTGCCAGCGAGGTTGCACCAGCAGGAGCCACGGCTGGCGGCGACGCTGGTGGCCACCAGGCCCCCCAGCCGATGGCCGTCGACGGCAGCAGTGGCGGCGAGAAGCCACCGACCGTCCACAACGCCGTCTGGTACGTCGCCTCGTGTCTCAGCTCTTTCTTTCCTCTGCTCCATTCCTTCCTTCTTTTCTTTTTGTTTGCTGACGTGTCGTCCACCTGTGCAGCGACAAGTGCAAGGAGCAAATCGTCGGAACCCGCCACAAGTGCAAGTCGTGCGCGGACTTTGACCTCTGCGATGGCTGCTACGAGCAGCGCCTCATCAACCACGACCCCGGTATGCGCCCTTCCTTCCTTCCTTCCTTCCTTTGTTCATTCATGGATCTTGTGGCGTTGTCCCAGTCCCTGTCCCGCCTCACCGTTTTGGAATGCTGCGCAGACCACGAGTTTGGACACTACACGGAGGACATCCCCATGCCGGAGCGGAAGCCCCTGACGCCCGAGGAGCGTGAGGCCGCCCTCAAGCGCCTCGAGCAGAAGCGCAAAGAGATCCTCCAGCGCAAGCAGGAGGAAGAGGCCAAGGTCCACTTCTCTTTGACCTTCTCACGATTATCAAATATTTTTAATTAATCAATTTTTTAACATTATTTTTATATATTAATTATTAAACTTAATCGCCACCTTGCACCACAGGCCGAGCGCGAGCGGGAGATCAAGAGGCGACAGATGGGGAAGGAGCTCGTGGCGGCTAAGGAGAAGTTTAAGGAGGACGAGATCAAGCGCCAGCTCGCCCTGCGTCAGAAGGAGAAGGAGGAGGACGCCCGCGCGCGACGCGAGCTCAAGGAGCGCCTGGCCCGCGAGAAGGCCGCCAAGATCGCCGCCCGCCAGCCGCCCGCCGCTGCTCCTGCCGCCGCCGCCCCTGCGCCCGCCGCTGCTGCCCCTACTGCCGGAGCGACGGCCGCCGCGGCGACGGAGGCGGTGGTGCAGGTGCGATTCCCCGACGGCAAGACCCTGCAGCACACGTTCAAGCCCGACGACTCGCTTCGAGCCGTCTATGTCTGGGTCCAGGCCAACAGGTGCGCACGCATCTCCTGAGGCCTGTGATAAGACGATTGGTCTTTAAGGCGATTTTCTTTTATGATTTAATGATCAAATATTTATTTTCAGGAGCGAGGCGAGGCCATTCGCGCTGAGCACGACCTTCCCGCGCAAGGACTACACCGGGGCCGCGCTCGACGCGACCACCCTCCGGGCGGCCGGTACCACCACACATGCCGAACAGTTGATGACGTACTTTGGTTCTTGTCTGGCACTTACGCCTGGCGTGCTTGCGGGGGTGGTCGTGTGTGCTTGTCAGACCTGGTCCCAAGAGGAGCCCTCATGGTGAAGAACCTCTGATTGGTGCATAACAGGCCGTGCTCCAGGGCCCTATTCAAAAGGAAAAACGGAACTATACATCACTTGTCTCCCGGGGTAAAGTGTGAGGTAAGCACGAAGCACGCGAAGACGTTCAAGGCCGAGGCTCAAGCTGTCTTCTTCGGCCTTGTGTTCATGGTAAAGCTGGTGTTGTTGCTTGTGAACTCCTCAATTCTGATGAGCAGTTGTTGAAGGTCCGCCTGCTGCTTCGCTACTAAGGTCATGATCTCTCCATTGGCCTGCATGTGCGTGTGAGTGATATGAAGAGCAGGTTACAAAAGAGTACCTGCATCAGTGTGTCGCAAAGCTCCTTTTCGTCCGGAGCAGGTCCAGTTGTGGCCGTGTGGGCTGTTGCGACAGTTGAGGGCAGCCCGGCGGTCGCTCCAGTGCTGAGGGGCGGAGTTGTGGCGGTGTGGGCCGTTGCGACAGTTGAGGGCAGTCCGGCCGTCACTCCAGTGTTGAAGGGCGCCGTCGAGGGCGCCGTTGTGGGCGCTTGCGTGGTGAAGGGCGAAGACGAATGAGTGCGCGTGGGCGTCGGCGTGGGCGTCGGCGTGACCGATGGCGTGCTTGATGGCTGGCGAGTAGGCGAGCGCGTGGGTGTCCTCGACGGTGAGCTGGATGACATGCTCGACGGTGAGCTTGACGGCGTGTGCGACGGCAATGGTGTGCTCGATGGCAAGTAGGCGAGCTGACCTCGAAGGCGTGCTCAACGGTGACCTGGACGGTGACCTGGACGGCGAGCTGGATGGCGTGCTCAACGGCGAGCTGGACGGCGTGAGCTGGGCGGCGGGGACGATGGCCTAGTGGATGGCGTGCTCAAAGTTGACCTGGGCGGTGAGCCGGAGTGCTCAACGGCGAGCTGGACGGCGTGAGCTTGACGGCGTGCACGGCGGTAAGCTGGACGGCGTAGCTATTGTGGATGGCGTGTGGTGGTGGCGCTGGTGGTGGCGCTGGTGGTGGCGCTCACAAGCTCGGCGCCAATGGCTGGCCTGGCCGCGGGTGGCGCTGGTGGTGGTGCTCACAAGCTGGGAACCAAAGGCTGGCCTGGCCGTGTGGAGGGTATGTAACACGCTGGTTTAAAGGTATTGTGGTGTCCTTTCGCACCTCTTGTCGCCCTTTTTATACTTGAGCGCGTCTGACCTACAACGTTCTGCATTGGAATTCTGCATAACAATCGCACAAAATTTCGTGGTCGTTTTGCCCTCAAGTGTTGTCCAGGTTCCAATCCTTGGTTTTTCTTAATACAACATTAAAAAAGCCAATCAGCAGCAACCAGTGCAGTCCTGACAGCCCATAAAGCCCAGCCTTTGGGCTCGGCCGGTCTCATGGCAAGCGTACAACTCGCTGCGTCTAAGGAGCTGCACGACAATGAGAATGGTTCTAACAGTCGGTTGTTCAAGAACTGATTTCATGTCTACAATATGGGCACCGCTTGTTCTCATAATCTATCTAGTGGCCCATTTCGCCTGGCAACATGTGGAGGTCACTATTGCGGATCCCATGTTGATTGGTATTCCACTGCAACAGAGAAGGCGCGTGCCTGTTGGTAACTCTAATTCTGTATTGTCGGACCACCAACCAGAGGTTCTGGCCTTCCGGCAGTTGCTCCTGATGCCGACAGAAGCGCGCACTTCGGTGAAGTGCAGTCCGGAGTAGTTCATAAAGACAAGCTCCTTGTGTTTCTGTTGTGATCAAGTTTTCTCTCCTCCACAAGATGACAACACTCCACCTGCTTTTTTGCCTCCTCTTGTTCTCGCCTCTTCTTGTAGCCGGTGCGTACTTGCTCAGCTGGTCACACATCGTCCTGACTTTACCTCTTCTGCTTGCTGTACAACAGGTAAAGAAACTGTCCTGTTGTGCATCTGCCCAGGCAGCTATGGCAACTCTACCGCCTGCTCGCAGACAGTGGTGGGCGAGTGTGATGTCGACACCGGTTCAGCAGCCCTGCTTGAACGCTCTGGCGATGGCTTCAAGCTTCACATCTTCGCTGGCCCCTCGTGCGGAGGTCCAGCGTTGGTGGAGTTGGAGCTCAAGTGCAACGACGAGTGTTCCTGGACCTCCGTTGGCCCAGTCCGGCTGGGGGTTCGAGCCAGCTGCCCCTCGTCAAACAAGGACTCCGATGGACTGTCACGAGGAGCCGTCGCGTTGCTCATCATCGTCGCTGTGGTTGCGGCCATTGGCGTCTTGGCCGTGGCGGGCTTCTTCTTGATCCGCTTCCTCCGCCAGCGACGCGCCACCACGGTGCTCATGCCGGACCATGTGGAGCTGGTTGATGTGGAAGGTGAGCATTCCCAGGCTGGCCAGCAAGTGGAAGCGCTCTGACACCGCTCAAATTGTTGGTAATGTTGCTTCTTGTCTTGTTGAGAGCGCACGAGACCGATATTGGTTGGCCAGAAACATGCAACAAAAAGATCTTAAAAAAAGCGCGTTGAACGTGAAACCTCTTATGGACAAATAAGCGTTTGGCGTGGGCTTGGTGAACGAATTTTTTTGTTTGTTGTTGAATGGCCAGCACGCGTAATTCTCAGCTTTTGTCACCACCATGGGCTAGAACGTCCTCTCCCACCACAAGCTGATGCCAATTCAACTGGCTCAGCACAGCTCTGCCACCTGGAATGTCAGCGCAGACACCAGCGCGAGTACGCTCTCGTGGAACGGGCGCGTGCTCGCCAGTGGGGACAGCATTACGCTCGTGAGCGCCGCGTGAGCGCGCAGCAGGTACCCAGCAGGAGCGCTGAGCCAGTGTGTGCCGTGCCCCGAGTTCATGACCACGGACTGTGCCGCCATGACCAACATCTCATCGTACCGCTGCTGGCTGGCTACGCCGCCATTGCAGGCGCGATCTCAGCAGACGCCCCGATGCTGCTCTACTTTGGTGCGGGTTCGGTCTCTGGTGGGAGCATCGTCGATGCGCACTGGACGCTCCCAGGGAGCTCTTTGCGCTTGTGCCACGTCAGGTACATCCCGTTGAGCGTGAAGACGACCTGGCTGCTTGAACGCGTGGTGTCCCACGTGCAGACCTTCAGCACGCGCCCCACCTGTTCACCGAGCAGCTCGACCTGGATGGCACGGCGCGGTTCGCCGTGACCGACCCGCTCGCGGGCGACTTGCCGCCACAGGGCACGGTGGTCGTGCGCCTGTTTGACTCGGCGGCGCGGTCGTTCGCGTTCCCACCACGCTCACCTTTGGGGCACTCTACGACTGGTCCTCACCTTTGCGCTCCCCGTCACCATCGCCATTGCCCTCACAAGTCGCACCGATGCCGTCACCATCGGCAGCCGCGCCATTGCCGTCGACCTCAGCAGCTGCACCCTCGCCGTCGACCTCGGTAGTCTCACCGACGTCGTCGACCTCTTCTCTGCCAACAGCATCGTCATCGCATCTGCCTCTCCCTCTGCCAGTGCCCCGGCGATGGTCTCCCCGTCAGCGTCAGCCATCTCGCCAACTTCTTCACCATCCATGGGGGGCTCGACGTCGCCTTCCAAGTCCACCACACCCTCCCCGTCGACCACACTGACGGCGACGCCCACAGGCAGCCCACGTCTGTCACCCAACCCGGCACTCTCCCCCTCAAGCACACCAACACCATCAACCAGCGTGACACCCAGCGTGACGGCCAGCGCAACGAGCAGTCCGTCCTCGTCCAAGTCACCTTCCTCAAGCGCATCGCCCAGCCCATCAAGGAGCTCAACCCCTTCAACCAGCATGAGCCCACCGGCCAGTCCAACGCCGTTGATGTCGACCGGGTCGAGCCCTTCCACCACGCCCACATTCTCGCCTTCCCCCTCGCCAACAATGTCGTTCTCGCCTTCGCCCAGCGCCATCTACACGGGCTTGGCGTCAATATTCGGCTCACGGACGCTGCCGCACTCACCGATTTGATCCTCCTCCACGAGCACTTCCTCCTCGCCGACACGAAATCCTTCGTCAAGCCCCAGCCAAGCGACCAAGTCTCTGGGCGCGTCTGCTGCTGCGACACGATCATCCAATCCATCACAGAGCGCCAGCTCAAGTCCATAATTGCTTTCGGCGATACCATCAGCCTTGCGAAGCTTAATGCCAAGTTTGAGCCATTTGCCGCACTCGAATGGCACCACTGCCACGAACGCCTCTGGCTCGCGCGGCTTCTCGGGCATCGTGGTGATGAATGTAGTGTAATCTGCCAACTTTGAAGCAGAGGTCTTCGATGTTGTCTGCCCGAAAACTTTTTCGTGGCCGCTTTATTTTTCTTTCTCTCTCGCACAAAAAAATTAAAAAATAGATAAATATACGAAATTTACCTTCCCGCCTTTTTCACATCTGCGAAAACGCAACGCACGTCGGGAATACAACACGAGCGGAAACTTCTTGCTGGAGCATTTGGCACTTGCAAGGTTAATCTTTGCTCTAGATTAACCAGGTACTCATTACCGACCTTGGCGTAGCACTTGCAAGGGGATATGGTACTTGCGCAAGCATATCCCCTTGCAAGTGGATATTTTGTGCTCGGTGAGGTCTGTTCGCGGTTGTTGTTAAGCAGGTGGTGGCAAGTGCTGCGCGAGGGCGGACCACCTGTCAGACCATCTACTGACCCCTGGAACACCGGTTCTCTGATCACAGAGGCGATGACATGCAATACAGCGCTCATCGTCGCTTGGGATGGTTGCCCTGCTGGCCAACAATCCTAGCCAGTCGGAGAAGGTTCAGGTTTCTGCATGTGCGAACCGGCGTCGTTACCCTTATCACTGACCAATTGGCCACAGCTTAGATTTCTCTCGCGAGACTGGACTCCGACCGGGAGCTCCGCAAGCGAAACCATAAAAGGGTTTGCAAACAGCAACATCAGCTGCCACCTGGATACAATTGCGCCGTAGTCTCGATCCGGTGTATATGGCCCACAGTCGACTTAGTGGCCATCACAGCTGTATGGTGAATTTCAAGAAAGTTGAACGTGAATACATGACTCTCCGAACCTAGCGTCCCGTGAAGAGGCCAAGAGGTCGTGTTCAACTCAAAACCATTCATCTACAGCGCGAAACAGAGCTCTCTGAGTATGACGCGCACACCCGCAACCCACGTCGCTGCTCCTGCTGCTGCCAGTTCGTTCGCCACCACGCCACTTTGTACACTTGTTCAGGTACTTTTTCGTTGTCAAACCTGAGGTACTGCTCAGCCTAACCGACCGGCGCATGTAGGCAAACGGAGCGCTCATGACCTACATTGCAAAGGAGCAGGCTGACCTTGGCCAGCTTCAAGAAAGAATCGACGCGTTCTCTAGCAACAACGTTCGCTTCACCATGCCTGCCAGGCCCAAGAAAACGTATTGGATCGCCCGCTTCTTCGGTATCGTCGATTGAACTACTCTACCGTGCACGCAAGACGAGAACTTCTTGCGATTCCTCTATACCTCTCCATTGAACGAGAGATTTTGTTCAATCTCGCAACGCGCAAGAAAGGCGCGAAAAGCGTTGTACATATTTTCTGATTGTAACAAACTGCTCTTTCCTTTTTTCCATTCCGCAATGCAACGTTTTGAGTCCGCTGCGTCTCTGCTCATCTCTGTTCTCTTAAGGGGCGGAAAGATCGGATCGTCGTCGTTGAAGACGGCGAACTGGTGTAACTGCATGTCCTGAACTACATGTGCAGATACACCCGCGGGTATATGGCATTACAATCACAAGAAAATATTTACACCGGTTCATACGTCAAGGCACTCTCACTCAGAGCTGATCAACACCCATAGCCCGAGGAAGGCGATGGACGCCCATGGGAAGGCGAGACGCCTTTCTGGTGTCACGGCGTGTACGCAAGGAAAAAGGGCTTCGTTTTTTAAAAAAAATAAACAGAATGCCTCTCTGTCGTCTAGAGGACGATGCTGAGCGGGACGTAGGCCACGAGCGGAGACATGCCGATGCGGGTGAAGAGCTTGGGCACGTCATCTCCACGGCTCAGGCTCACCTTGACCACGAGCTCGTAGCCATTGTCGACCACGGACTCGCCATTCTCGCTGGCGGGCACGACGAGCGACTCGCTGCTGGTGTACGGGCTCGACGGCGTCGACGTCTCGGCGGACTCGGGCTCGGCAAAGGTGCGCAGGACGTCCTTGGCGGGGAGCGTGTAGTCGAGGGACGTCTTGAGCACCTGCCAGGCCTCCAGCGGCAGCCCGACGGCGCCCGACTCGAAGCTCTGCTCGGTCCGCTCACGCAGGGCCTTGGCACGCGCGTCCTTTTCCTTGGGCGCCGCCTTGCCCTGCTCTGCACGCTGGAGGAAGACCTGGATCTGCTTGATCGTCTTGCTCGAGTTGTTCTCCACCTTGACTGCACGCGTTCATCACCACAACAGCATTGATCACACTCGCGTGAGTCATCCCGCCCTCATGAGGCTCGCTTGGACGGCGCGCGTACCGGTGATCTCGACGGGGTCCTCCGCGCCCCAGGTCCTCCGCTTGGGCACGCCGCACGTCAACAGAATCGACTGCGATCTGATGATGAGGATGACGATGATGATGAAGATACGCAGAGGTGAGCCGATGTCCGGGGCCTGACGATGGGG
>NAVB01000166.1:0-29594 GCA_002179805.1 Acanthamoeba lenticulata | reverse complement strand
TTTGGGGGAGGGGGGGCTGCAGTAAGGCGAGGAGGCTGAGCTGGCGGTAGACATGGGGCATCAGCACCATCCGTATATATATATATATATGTATACCTGCACCGTGCGTGTTCCATACAAGTCACACAATGTTGAGCTAGCAAAGTGGTGCCATGCATGGAGAGGAGGAGGTACACCTGTTCGATTGGACTGGCGATCGAAGAAGCAAGCCTGCGGGAGGGGGAGCCAGTCAGTCTCTCACAAGGTACCTCTTACAAGGCGGCAAAGTCGTGGGGGAGGTACCACAACAGCACCAGCAGTGCAGGCTTGGATGTGCCACGATTTCTGTTCCATTTCATCATTGTCGGCTGCTTCTTCACCATCGTCGTTCGTGGCCTCAAGGATCTTGTCATCATTGTTGTACGCGGTCTCATCCACCCCAGCATCATTATTGTTGGCCAGAGGATTCAGAGCGCCTGTCATGTGCTCACTGCATGATGGGAAGGTTGGGCTTGGGGGAGGTGGTGAGCGTTGGAGAGCGGACTGACGGTCACGAGGAAGGCGACCTCTTAGTGACAATCACTAAAAGGTACGCTTCCTACCAACAAGGGCTGTGCACTGAGCGACGACGCTGAACAGAGTTGTTGCCTGGGAGGGTGACAACCAATCACTGCAACGTATTTATTGTTTAAATTGAGAATAATCCACTGTTCACACACCTGACTGCTGCTGTTGTGCACCACATCTGGTAGAGGCTGGTCCAACAGTGAGTGGCGAGAGAAACGGTGTGAATGGAGTGCATGGGTAGTAGTGGTGGTGATGGTTCAGGCAGTGGTACATGCTGCCTGTCTCTTCTTGCCATCTTCTTGCTCTTTGGTTTTATTGGAATTCCAATAAAAAAAGATGGTACTTGGTTAATTGTGGAGTGGCCAAGAAGACTGTGCTTTGGCTCAGCCAATTGCTGCAGCGTTTTTGGCCCTGAATCACTGTTTGGGCAAGCTCAATGGCCCTTCTCCAGGACAAAGTTGGAGTAGAGGACCAGGAATTCCACCTCATCAATGCCTCCACTGTTGTCCTTGTCGGTGGCCTACAGAGCAGGGTAGTGATGAGCATGACATATGTGAGCAGAGAAGGGAAAAGGAAGGGGCCTCTACCGAGAACTGGCGGTTGACCAGGGCTTGCAGTTCATCGTCAGACAGATTCAGTCCGCGGCGCGTGATGACATCCTTGACGAGCTTGGCCAGCTCGGCCTTGTCAATCACGCCGTTGGAGTCACTGTCGTACTTGTTAAACTCTTGCTGGGCGGCCTCGACTTCCTCCAGCGTGAGTCCTGTGCGCACAAGAAGAAGAAAAAAAGTGTTGGTGTGTCGTTGTGGTCCTCGTGGAGTCAGCAGCACACGTTACCAGAGAGACTGGGCGTGCCCGCGGGAATCTCTTCCTGACGGATTGGAACTGGCGCAGCCTCAGCTTCTTCAGTTGCCGGGCTCGCAGCTGCAGTTTGCTCTGTCCGAACATAGAAAGTGTTGAAAAAGTGAATAAATCAAAATTGTAAAATAATGAATATAACGGCCGCTTACCTCCATGAACCCACTTCATCTTATGCTGTTCAGAACCAAAGCCTTCATCGTAGTTGCCCTTGAGGCGGAAGAGCTGCTTGAAGTGTGGCTTGCAGAAGAATTTGCCTGTGCGGTGCCTACATTGGTCAGCCAGAGGAGGACGAAGAAAGAAGGGGAGCTGAAGGACCTTTCAAGGAGGCGTAGGTGCCCAGCCTGAAAGAAAAAACATTTGCGTTTCTCGTTAAAAGAACGAAAAGCGAAGAACGGCGAACGTGAAGGAGCGTACTTTAGGGTGCATTTGCAGTGGTCACAACGAAAGCAGCTCTTGTGGAAGGTGCGTCCGTCTGTGCTTACCGACTCAAGAGGATAGGCTGTCTTACCACAAACACCACACTTGCCCGCTCGCCCGCTCATCTTTCTTGTTGTCTTGTCTCTTGACGCAACGACAAATCGCCCAGGCCAATGTTGTTTTTCACGGAAAGGTTGCTTGACCAACATGAAGTATTTAAAGTATATATTTTTAGGGATTCTTCTTTGCCCAAAGGCCTTGAGACAAACGGAGGCGAGGACGAGTAGGAGCTGCAACAATTAAGAGCTGAAGTGAGAAACAGGCAGCAATTCCTGGTAGTGAATTTGAAGCATGACCGGTTAATTGGCCTGTGGATTAGAAAAAAAAAGCTGTTTCCTTTCTCCCTGGTTATGTGAAGGCCCAACCACAGACGTGCCAGCCGAGCCGTAAAAATTTGCGAGGCAGCGGCGGTTCAGTCTGAAAACACTTTCTAGACACCACACAGGATGGCCGGCCGGCAGGAAGCTGAAGCCATGTTGGCAGAGCAGCAGAAGCGATTGAACGCCTCCGAGCTGCCTCCTATCAAGCTGGAGATTGACTACGACCACTTCAGCAACATTGAGCCGTACCTCTACCCCCTCGCCAAGCCGCCGGGCTGCGGCACTTGATTCATCCCCAACCCTGCCCACTCAGATTTAAAAGTCAACCGGACCAAACACTGCGCCAGCTCGGAGATGCTGTCGAGAAGGGCCTCTGGGCCGCTGACAACGGGTATCTCCTCTCTTTTTTTTTTTTAATATATCGGCCACATATTTAGTTGCATAGGCCATTTCCTCCCGTTCTGGATTGGATGAACCGTTTTAATTTCATTCTATCGGCAGATTTTAATTTCAAATTCTTTGTCTGTTCGTGCAGGTTGGTGCCTTGGTTCAAGCGGAGTGAGCGCGCCAAGGCCACCTTCGGCCAACGCACCCAGCGATGTCTGCTCCGCATGGACTCGTCCATTCCCTCACCGGGCAAGGGCAGCTCGTACTTCGCGGTGCACTATGAGGGCACGACCATGATCGTCACAGCGCGCATGGACAGTCTGCGATGGACCGACGGCTGGGGCGTCAAGGTCGATGAGCAGCTGGGCACTCACCTCCTCGACGAAGAGGCCGTCAACGACGCCTCACGGATGCTTGCCGACGTCATGCAAAAGAAGTTCGAGGATGCGGTGGCGCGCCTCAACGGCGGCCCCGTGGTCGTGCCCGCCCTGGAAGCCGACTGGGACAGCTTTATCACGAGCCCCCAGTTTCGCGAACAGAACGACAGCAGCCGCCGCAGCATCGTGCTCGGCCTGGTGGAGCTTTTCGCGGAGAAGGGCTTGTTCAACACCAAGGAGGGCCTTGTGGCCTGGATGGCCGAGAGCGCGCGAGCGCGGGCGATCATCCTCTCTCGCATTTCGCGGATCGTGATGGCCTTCAGCCCCACCGGCCAGATCGAGCCGCGGGAGGGCAGCAGCTATTTCCAGGTCCGGGTCGACGGATCGTCGGTGGTCGTGACGGCGCGCATGGACAGCTTCAGGTGGGCCGAGGGTTGGGGCCCCAAGCTCGACGCCGAGCTGGAGCTGCACGTTCTCGATGAGGTCAGCATGCGCAAGACTTTGGCCAAAGTGCAGCAGCACCAGGCGTCGCTGCAGGCCGCCATCGGCGGCGAGGTCTTGCTCGAGGTGGACTGGGCCAGTTTCGTGGGCCATCCCCAGTTTGTGAAGAGCAGCGACAGCACACGCAACAACACCATCGAGTACATCGCCGACGTGATCGAGAAGGGCATCTCGCGAACCAACAACGAGGGACTGCTCAAGTGGCTGCTGGACAGCAAGCGCATGCGGCGGCTGTTCCTCGAGCGCGTCAACAAGATTGTCATCCGGGTCGACCCCACCAACTCGCTGCGCGACGTCGGCATTGGAAGCAGCTATTTCAAGATACATGAGGAGCGCGCAACCGATGACACTGGGTCTACGCTCGTGGTGACGGCCGGCATGGAGAACCTGAGGTGGACCGAGGGTTGGGGCGCCAAGGTCGACGCGTGCCTCGACACGCACTACCTGAACGAGGTTGCCATGCGCAAAGCCGTAGCCGACCTCGCCGCCAAGAACGCGCAGCTGCAGGCCGAGCTCGGCGCGGCCGCGCCCGTCCTGCGCGTCAACTGGGACTCGTTCGTGGCGGACCCGCAGTTCCTCAAGTTGCGCGAGAGCGAGCAACAGAGCGCGTTCGAGCGCTTGATGCAGTCCTGCGTTACGAAGGGCATCTCGGCCAGTGACGGACTGGTGGCCTTTTGCCGCCAGAATCCGGACGTGCGCATCGCCGCCGTGGTCATCAACCTCACGATGGACCGCGTCGAATCGGGTCCAGGTTCTTCCTATTACCGCATCGACGTCTCCGATGGCCCGACGGTGACCGTCACGGTTCGCGTAGAGAACATCCCGTGGACTGATGGCTGGCAGGCCAAGCTCGCCAGCCAGCTCGCCGCACTCAAGTCGGTACGTGTCTCGTTGCTGCTGTTGGACCGACCTTGTGCTCACCCAGCCCGGCCATGTGCAATAGGCCAAGAGCCTCCCCGTGGCGGATGTGGCGCTCCACCCGTACATTGCGGAGCAGCCCGAGCCCAGCCTGCCCCCGCGCGCTTTGCCCGGGGACCTGCACGAGTACCTCCGGCTGCCCGGCCAGATCGCCGCGCCGCAGCTCAGCGAAGCCGAGAAGCTAGCGCGCGAAAAGGCCATCGCCGAGGCCAAGGCCAAGCGCGAGGCCGAGGAGGCCATGAAAAAGGCCGAAGTGGAGGCCAAGAAGAAGGCCGAGGAAGAGGCCCAGTGCAAGCGCGCCGAAGAGGAGCGCAAGCAGCGCGAGGCAGCCGAGGCCGAGATGCGCGCGCGTCAGGCCGCGCGTGCTTCGACAGCCGCTGGCTCGGCCACGTCGACCAGCTCGCCAGCCCTGGCTGCCACCCCATCGCCCTCAGTGGCCACCTCGGCCAGCGCCGCGCCTACGCTGCCGGGCATGGACGACGCCATGCGCCAGATCAACAGCGCGCAGGCCAACCTCAACTCAGCCCTGGGTGGAAAGGCGACCATTGCCCTCGCGGCCGACTGGAGCTTCACCAAGGACGCGGCCTTCACGGGCCTGAACTCGTCCCAGCAAAAATCCTGCGTCGGCTCGACCGTGGTGTCTCTGGTGGGCACACTCTCGCGCGGTCTGGTCGAGTTCATGGGCAACAATGAGGCCACCAAGCAGGCGCTGCAAGCGGGCCTCGTCAGCCGCGCGGTGGTGGCACTGGACACCACCAACAGCGTCCGCTCCACCATTACTGGAAGCGAGTACGGCACCAACTACGAGCTGACGCTATGCAACGGCGAGCTGCGCATGCGGGTCAACTTTGACAAGCGCGACGACACCATCTGGAGCTTCAGCGACAAGCTGCGCTGCGTGTTCAACCTGCAAGTCGCGCAGCTCCGGATCGAGATGCAGGCCGAGCTCGGTAAGCTCGAGCAGCAGCTTGCGGCCGCCGGCCTGCCGGTCGGCGTCGAGATCGACTGGGCCTCGTTCGTGGACTGCAGCGAATTCCGAGGCACGGCACCCACGGCCGAGGGCGTGCCTCTGGCCGACCTCAAGCACCAGAAGACCACCGTCGACAGCCTATGCAACTGCTACATCAAGAACATCGTTGGATCATATGACGGTCTCATGGCCCTGAGCAAGGACGACCTGTTCCGCGCGGCCGTTCTCGAGCGGATCAAGACGATCGTCTTCCGGCTCGACCCCACGAACAAGCCCAAGGGCGACCCATCAAGCAGCTACGGCCGCAACTGGGACCTCGAGCTCGATGGTGCCACCAAGCGGGCCATCGCCACCATCAACCTCTCCACCGTACGTCGCGTGTTGTGCTGGCGCTTGCGCTTGAGCTGTTGGCCGCTAATTGATCATCATCACCTGGTCACCACAGGTAGACAACTCGGCGCAACAAATCAAGGACAAGTGGGCGCAAATAATGCAGGTCAAGACCGCGCAGACCATCCGGGACATCGGAAAGATGATGGCCAACTTGTCGAACCAGCTCCAGACCCGCCTGGGCAAGCGGCTCGAGATCGAGGTCGATTGGCACAGTGTGATTGATAACGCCGCCTACACCTCGCAGACTCTCTCCCGGCAGGAAGACATGCTCAAAACACTCTTCAACTACCACGTCAACCCGCTCTCCGACTCCAGCGTGTACGTGCCTCTCTCACACTTTGTCGCGAGCATCATTCTGACGACGCGCACAAACAGGCTCTGCCAGGACGATGACATCTTCAAGCGCGCCGTGCGTGACCGTGTTGACCGCGTCCTGTTCGTCTACGATCCCACCAACTCGATCCGGACCACGATCGGCTCGCGTAGCTCGCTTCCCTACAGGGTGCAGCTGCACGAGAGCGGCGCCAAGAAGGGCGTGCTCGAGTTCACCATCAACTTGGACCAGGCCAGCTCGCACCTGTCCGACACCCGAGCAGTGATGGACCACATCTTTGACGTCAAGGTCGCCCAACAGCAGCGGGACGCCACCGAGAAACTGGCTCAAGCCCAGTCCGCGCTCGGCTCGGCCCTGGGCTCGGCCGGCGTCAAGGTCGAGCTGGACTGGGGCTTCACGCAGCACCCTGCCTTCCTGGCCAAGTCGCTCGACGAGCGCGCCACTGCGGCAAAGCTGGCGGCGGACCGCACCTGCGTGGTGGTTGGCAGCGAAGGCCTGGGCTCGCTGTGCCGCGAAGCGCCGACAAAAGCAATCCTGAGCGACGCCATCAAGTCGGTCGTCTTTACTGTCGACATGACCGACGCTGTCAACGATCCCGTCGGGTCCGACTACGGCCGTCACTTTGCCCTCAGCTATGCCCCCGAGCGGAAGGAACTCCGGGTGACGTGGAACTTCTCTGCGCTCGACCGTGGGATGTCCGACCTGCGCTCCAAGGTCGACGCCCTGTTCGACGTCGCCGCGGCCGAGGCCATGCAAGAGGTCAAGCCCACGCTCGAGGCCCTCAACCAGAGCCTACGCGCCAAGGGCCTGGCGATCGAGGTGATCGTAGGGGCCGACCTTTTCCAGAACGCGCCGCAGTTCCAGGCGCAGTCCCCGAGCTCCAAGAAGAGCCTGTTCATGGAGCTTGTCCAGTCGCGCGGCAGGGCGGTGGTCGAGTCGCTTCTCCGCATTTACGACGCCGCCACACCGACGGTCCGCGAGTGGCTCCAGAGGCTGATCTCGCGCCTGGTCCTTGCCTTTGATCCCTCCAACTCGATCAATGACGTCATTCCCGGCACGAGCGTTAGCGATGAGAAGCTCTGGCGGCTCGACATTGACGACGCCCGCCAGCTGACCTTCACGATCAACATGGCGGTCTCTTGGTTCTCGGTTCATTCGTTGGAGACCAAGCTGCTTCCTCGTCTCTGTCTCATTGACGCTCGCAAGACGTACGAGTCTTTTCGTTTTCATTTTTTCCTCGTTTTTTCGTTCTTTTTTATTGTTGTATTTTTTTGTTTTTAAAACCTTCTTTTTTCTTTTGGGGCAGCCGTTACCCGTCGGTGTTGGAGAAGCACGCCAAGCAGATGGAGACCATCGTGGGCAAGCCCATCACTCTCACGTTCGACTGGACGAGCCTCGACCACCCGGCCTTCCTCTACGGCAACCCGCTGGAGACCATCAACTCCAACCTGCAGAATGCGTTCACCGGCCCCTCGGGCTTGATGAAGTCCCTCATCGACCTCGTCGAGCAGGTCTGCAGCACGCCCATGGGCAAGCAGGCCTTTGCCGACGCCGTTTCGACCGTGGCGGTCGTCGTCGGCGGCTCGTCTCACGTCAACTTGGTGCTCAACGCCGCCGAGAAGCTGCTGCAAGTGCGCGCCATGTCGCAGCTGCAGCAGGCCGGCCCGTTCCAGGTCTCGGCCTGGCGCGACGACGTCGAGGAGGCGCTCGGCCAGACTATCCCCATCGCCCAGTACCGCGCGGCCCAGTCGCTCAAGCGGATCGAGGACCAGGCCGCGGACATGCTCGGCGGCGCCAAGCGGGTGGCGCTCGTCGCCGACTGGGCGCACATCGGCAAGACCCCGAGACCAGAGCTCGTCGGCGCCATCGGCCGGCAGATCACGCAGCTCAGCACGGACCTGGCTCAGTCCGTGATGATCAAGGGCCTCGCCGAGGTCTGCGCCCACCCGGTCGGCCTCAAGACCGTCCAGGAGGCCGTGGACAAGGTCGTCCTCTGCTACGACCCGTCGTCCACCGACGTGGCTCGGCTTGTCTCGGTGGACCGCGCCGCCAAGGTGCTCACCGTGCGGACCAGCGACGCGGCTGCGGCCGCGCGCGAGCGCTTCAAGGAGCGCATCGAGTTTGAGCTTGACCTCGTTGTGCGCATCGCCGAAAGCAACGCCCAGGCCAAGTATGACGAAGCTCAGGCGGCGATCAGCGTCGCCGTCGGCCGGCCGGTCAGGCTCGAGGCCGACTTGGCCTTTGCCTCGCAGCCGAACTTCCGCGAGCTGCCGCCGGCCAAGCAGGCCGACATCGTCACCGCCCTGCGTGCCAAGCTGCCCGCCCGGGTCCTCGTGGCCCCGGAGGGGCTCGGCGGCGTGTTGGCTCACGGCGTTGGCAAGTCAGCCATCGCCGGCGGCGTCGAGACCATCGCCTTCACCGTCGACCCGACCAACAAGTTACCGCCGCGCGGCGTGCTCAAGCTCGCCGGCAAGGCGCTGCAGGTCGGGCTCAATGTAGACGAGGTGTTTGCCGCCTTGGGCTGGGCCGACTGGAAGGCCCGCCTGGCCGACGCCGTCGGCGTCCTGCTGCCTATCGCACAAGCCGAGAGCGCGACGGCGCTGAGCGGCACGGCCGCCCAGCTGAGCCAGGCCTTGGGCCAGCCGATGGCAGTCGAGGTCCAGTGGGACGCGTTCGTCAACAGCCGCGAGTGGGCCGCGCTCCAGCCTCAGGCCAAGCTCGACGCCTGCGCACTCCTCAGCGGCGTCTTTGCCGAGCAGGCCCTGGTCGGACCGCGCGGGCTCGCCGCCCTGGCCCAGTTCCCCGACGCCAAGGCCATCGTCAACCAGAACGTGCAGGTACGGAGCCAAGCGATGATGAATTAAACGTGAAAATTGAAAGACCAAGGCCTGACGGACGTGTTTTTGTGCAGTCGGTCAAGCTCGCGCTCGCCACGCAGGCCAAGCGCGTTGTGGCGGCGGTGAATGCCGGAGCGCTCACGCTGTCATTCTCGCTGGACGAGCTGAACGTGCTCGAGTGCGACATGCCCTCTGTCCGCGGGCTGGTCGAGGCCACCCTGAACCTGAAGCCCGTGATCGAGGTGCGCCTTTCTCTCTGTGGCCTGATCGTCGCCCGCGAGACGTTGAGCCTTCTTCTTCTCTTTGTGTACTGCTCGCAGGCCGCGGTCGTGAAGGAGGTCAACCAGCTGGTAGCCGCCGTGTCCAAGCGCCTCAGCGAGGCACTGGGCAAGCCGCTCGAGCTCACGCTCGCGTGGGATGCCCTGCTCAAGTCCAACGTCTACACCGGGGCCGAGGACTACGTCCACCTGCTGCGGGAGCGCGTGGGGCGGATGGCCGAGGTGGCCTTTGCCAACGGCGGCGAGGGCCTGGTGAGCTACGTGCGCAACGGCCAGGAGATCAAGACGGCCATGCAGAGGTTCGCACAGATCGTGCTCCAGGTCGACACCCAGGACCGGTGCCGCCCGCCGCAGTCTCGCTTCATTCCCCAGTTCTATCAGGTACAACAAGCCAGGTGGCCCTTACAAGAAAGCTGAGCTGACGCACAACACACCAGGTGGAGGCCAAGGGCGCGACGCTGGTGGTCAATATGCACCTCGGCTACGGCAATCGCGGCTGCGGCGCGGTCGTCGAGTGGGTCCTCTGCCCCGACCTGGCCGCGGCCAAGGAGCGCGAGCAGATTCAGCGCATCGGTACGTTCGACACGACGTTGTTTTGGGCTCAACTTGACCGAAAACTGACGGCCGACGAACAGCGGAGGAGCGAAAGGCTGAGGAGCTACACCGACGCGAGGTTGAGCTCAAGCGCGTGAAGACGGAGAACGAGAGAGAGTTGAGTAACCACGAAAGCAAGGTGAAGCAGTACGAGCGGGACATGAAGAAGTATGAGAAGGAGAAGGACGAGAAGCACGGGCCTTGCAAGGGCACCGGGTGGATTCCGTGCGACGATTACTGGCACCGCAACCGCAACCCGTCCACGCCGCAGTGCAAGAAGTGCAAGGGCAAGGGCGGCCACAAGTGCATGACTTGCAAGGGCACGGGCCTCAAACACAGCGGGCTCAAGCCCCCAGCGCCGCCCGCGCAGCCCAAGCTGCGGCCTATGCCCAACTTCCCGCCCATCAGCTCCATCGACTTCACCAAGGACATCGCTTGAGAGGACGCTGTTGGCGTTGCGCAAATCGTTCAAAACAAAGATTGGCGCCAACAGGGTGTTGTCGACGCGAAAGTTTGAGATTTGAATTAACACACGAGCAAGATGGAAGCACCAGAGGGTGGCAAGGACGGGAAGAAGGACACGCCGCTGTCCAGCGAGTCCCTGTCGCTGCTGAGCGAGGAGAAGCTAGAAGAGGATGAGGGCGAGGTCCCCGGTGCTGTATGGAGTGGCAATCCCCAGGCGACGGCCGATCCACAACTGCCCAACAATGGCAACACAACACCCTACGTTGCGCGCAGCGCCACCGATGTGCGTCTTGGAGCATTCCAACTTGCCTTGTTCTTAAATCATGATTTAATTTGCATCCATCCAGCCGCACACGCCCTCACGATCAGGCTCGGGAATGGTGGACATCTCGCTCCTCACCGATGACCAACTCATAGAGCGTACGTTGCCTCCTGCATCAACCCGAGGTGCTGCGCCCAACTCACGCTCACGTCCTGGTGTACGCGTCCCCAGTGTTCGCGCAGCTGCCACCTGACGTGCTCGCCCAGAGGAAGCGCGCGCTGCAGGACTGGGCCCTCCACCTGGGCCTCGAGGAGGGTACGTCCTCCTTGGTCAGCCGATCCCGCTGTTCTGCGTGCTTCATCTGACCCTCTATTCTGCAGCGCGCGAGATGCAGCGTGGCCGACTGCTCAACATCTTGAACCCGTCTGGCCAAGCCACAAGCAACAACAAGAGCCAAGCAGACAGCAGCTCCAGCAGCAACGCCGACAGCCCCAGCAGCAATAAACCATGACCTTTGTATTTTAATTTATTTTTTTATTTTTATTTTATTTCTTTTTGAAGCTATTGGCGTTGAAGAAGACGAACGACAGCGCGGCAGATGGCGACCCAGGCCACGACGCCCACGGTGCCGGCCGGCCAGCCGGGAAGGGCGAGCCAGGACGCGACGAACCAGGGCCCAAAGGTCGACGGGCTGGCCACGAGAATGGGCCGATGCCACCACAACAGGACCACGGCCAGCGGGAGCGCCACCTGCGTGAGGAACAGGCGGAGGAGGTAGAAGAGGATGGGGTTGTCGAGGAGCACGGAGCGCTTCCGGCTTTGTTCGGCGCGCAGCTGGTCGCGCTTCTTCTCGAGGGCCTGGATCTGGCGCTGGTTCTTGGACCACGCCACAAAGCTGGACACCGCGTCCAGTCGTCGCGCCTCGCGCTGCAGTCGGGCCAACTTCGCGTCTAGCTCAGTCTCCTCGCCCGTTGGTGCCTTCACCTAAGCGGCCCCAAGATTTCTTCACTTCAGATGCATGTGCACAAAATCGTGCAGGACAAGGAGAGAGTACCCAATCGAGGAGATAGCGTATGAGGTATTGGCCGAAGAAGAGTACGATAAAGATCACTACCGCATCGCCCGCGCTCCCTTCCATTGCAGCAGACTCATCCATGCGTCTTGTGTTTTGTATTTTGTTTGTTTTTTCTCAAGTATTCTATTTTTTATTTTGTATTTTGTTTTATTTATCGGACTACTTCGCTGCGGCGTCAACAACGTCAGTCACGATCATGTCTCCTGCTGCTGCTGTGGCGATAGTCCCTGTCGTCCCGCCTGTGGCTGCTGTAGTGGCCACGATCACGGCTTCGACTCCGGCTCCGCCGTCGCCTGTCGCGGTCTTGGCTGCGGCTGCGACTTCGCGGCCGGTCGCGCTCGCGTCGTCGGTCGCGTTCACGGCTTCGGCTGCGGCTTCGCGGCCTGTGGTCGCGCTCGCGGCTGCGACTGCGGCTCCGACCACGTCCACGATCGCGATCATTATCTCGTCGTCGGTCGTCGCTCATCCTGTCGTCGCGCTCGCGACTGCGCTCGCGTCGTCGGTCGACGCTCACCGCGGCCGCGACGTCTCGCTCCCGGCCACTCCGAGCCTCCTCAGCGCTCGGCCTGGGCTCGCTCTGTTTCTGCGGCGACGGCGACGACGCGCGGTCGATGACCCTCGGACTGGTCTCGGCGTTGGCCGCGGGCGCAGTGGCTTCAGCAGAGGCTCCCGCTGCGGCGGTGGCTGCCGCCAGCTTGGCGGCCTTCTTAGCGGCCTTGCGCATGCGCTTCTCTTCCTTCTTCCTCCGCTTGCGCTCGCGCTTCTCCCGCTTGCGCCGCTTCTTTTCCTCGTCATCTTCGTCGTCATCGCTGCTGTCGGCGCTGCTGCTCGCGTCTTCGTCGTCCACGCCGCCCTCCTCGCCAGCCTTGCGCTTCTTCTTGGCCTCTTCCTCGTCGTCCTTGGGCGGCTTGTAGTTCTTCACGTGGTCCACGCGCAGGGTGCGCCCCACGAGCTGGATGCCGTTGAGGTTGTCCACGGCGAGAATGCAGCTGCGCGGGTCTTGGTAGCCGATGAAGGCAAAGCCTTTGGGGTCGCCCGTCTTCTTGTCGCGCGCTCGATTGAGATCACGCACGCGGCCATACCTGAACAGATTCAACGAGATGTTGGTGATAGTTTGGGGGGGCGCGTTAATTCATCGACATCCTGAAGAGCTTGCAATGAAGCAAAAGAACGGGAAAGGTGCAGTACTGTTCAAAGACGGCAACAATGTCGCCCTCGGTCAGGCCATGGTCAAGATTGCCAGCGAAGATGTACGGCGAGTCAGCATACTCGTCGTGCCACGACGCCTGGAGCCCCAGCGCAGCCTCCCGCTCGTTGATGCGCTGGATCTCTTTCGTGATGTTCATTCAAATCAGATCTGATTTGGGCCAAAGCTCCAGAAAAAGACAAACTTTTCTTTTTTAAATTTCAGTTTTATTTATTTTTTTGTGAAAATGATTGCTAAAAGATGATTATTGGGACAATTTACAGGGACTGGTGTCGGCCGTGTATGTGATGGCGAAGTCTTTACCTCTCTGCCTACTCAGGGCGAGTAGCGCAGGCCTTGTTGTTGTTGTTGCTGTTGGTGTTGTTGGGCGGCAGCCGCGGCGGCCAACTGGTGTTGTTGGTTCATGTACTGCTGCTGTTGCTGCTGCTGCTGGTGATGGTATTGCTGCTGTGTTTGTTGCATGATGTTGTGTTTGTCAGCCAACTGCATTGATGGCCACCAGAATCAGCAGAGGGCGGACGCACTGCGGCCTGGTACTGGGCTTGCAGCTGCGCCTGGTGGTATTGTGCCTTGGCGCGCGCCTGGGCTTGCGCCTGCGCCTGCGCTTGAGCCTGGGCCTGGGCCTGGGCCTGGGCGGCGTGGTGCAGCTCCTGGGCCTGGGTCTGACTCGCGCCGTACTGCGCCGGGTAGAACGGCTGGCCCTGCATCAGCATCTGCACGAGCGCAAAGGCCATCAGCTTGGGTTCGGCCTCGACAAAAGGCACAAGACAAGACGCACCACCTGTCCATGCAGCGGCGCCATCTGCTGCCCCGCGGCATAGGGGTTCATGGCCGCGTAGTGCTGCTGAGGCGGGGCCTGTTGTTGCTGCTGCTGCTGCTGCTGTTGTGGGTGGAACTTGGGGTCCACGTAGCCGCCCGTGCGCCCAAAGTGTCCCGCCTGCGCCCCAGCGCCCGTGTGCTGGGCCGTCGTCGTGCCCACGTAGCCGTTGGCCCGCCCGACGAACGGCTGCTGCTGCTGCTGCGGCCGCTCGTCGGTTGAGGGCGGCGTCGGCTGCTGGTGCTGTTGGAGGTCGGAAGAAGTCGCATGGTGTCCGACGAGCATGACCGGCAGCGCAAAGTCAAACTCGCGGCCAAGACGTTCGGCCGATGAGGTCCTCGACGCGGCGCCGCTCGACAACGACGACGAAGACGACGTCAGACTTCGACGTGGGTCGACATAAGGCACGTTGCCGACATCACCATCGTTGCCTCGCCCGGCGTTGTTGGCGTCATCATCATCGTCGTCGTTGTCCAGGCCGAGATCCTTGAGCTGGTCGGCCAGCGGGTCAAACCCCAACGAAGCCGCCTCGTCATCCTCGTCGTCCTCTTCATCGTCGTTGACCACGCCGCCGTCGGCCTGGGCCTGGGCCTGAGCCTGGGCGAGGGCCCTCTGCTTCGCGGCCTGCAGGTACTCGTCCGGGATGGCCTCGTCGTCGTTGGCCTCCTCGGCCGCCGGAGGCTGGGACGTGCCGTCGTAGTCGTCGCCGACCGTGGCCGCGGCCTCCAGGCCGCCATCGTCGCCGTCACAGGGCCAGGCCTCGCGGCCAGCCGTCGGATCGTCGTCGACGCCCACAAGCAGGAGCGGATCCTCGCCCTCGAGCAGGATCAGCGGCTCGTCAGTCAGGTCGTCGGCCAGAGCGACCTCCTCGAGCGGGTCCTCGATCAGGAGGTCCTGCTTCATCTGCCACCCGGACGTGCGGCCGATCTCATACAGGTTCTCCACCGTCTCGTCAAACTTGCCCTCCCGTACCAGCCGCTCGTACAAGCGATACAGCGCCAGCGCCTGTCTCGCCACACAACGTATTTTAAATTCATCACATTCTTGAGCATTCCATTCCTAAATCGTGAAAAAAATAAATAAAATGAAAAGAGGGAAGAGAGCGCACGGCGTGGGCGTCCTCCTCGGAGCAGTGCGTCTCGGACTGGATGCTCATGTTGAGCAGATGCGAGGCCAAGAAGCGCAGGGACAGCTTCGTGAGAGAGCAAGAGTCAAGGCCAAACGACCACGGGTCTGTCCCTCAAAAAGCCAGGATCCGGCGCGCTCGAGCGGGGGTGCGCGGAGAAGGGGAGAGAAAGGGGAAAAGGGCAAAGGATTGGGGGAGGAAAAAAAGGATATCTTTGTCGGTCGAGGTGGTAGAGCTCGACCGTGTCCCGCACCTGCTCCTGCGGCACCAGGATGTCTGTTTTTTGTTTGTTTGTTTGTTTGGTTTTTATTTATTTATTTATTTATTTCATTAGCCAGCCCGCCGGTTTGAGGAGGATGATGAGGAGGAAACGCACTGATAATGCGGAAGTCCTTGTCCAGGCCGTGGCCTACGAACACGCAGCCCTTGTCCACGAGGTACCGCAGCTTGAGGTAGGCCGCCTTGAGCGTGGTGACGTGGAAGGGCGAGACCGTCGGGTCGAGGTCGCCCGGGAAGATGCCGGACCACCGGGTGAGGTAGGCCGCGATGGGCTCGTCATGCGCGATGTAGTCGTCCATGAACGGCTCGCTGTCGATGTCGTCCTGGCCCTCCTGCTGCTGCTGCGCCGCGTTTGCAACATGTTTGTGTGCCGCGTTTGCGCGTGAATTCTTCTTGGCCGGGCCATGATCACCATCATCAACATCAACATCGACATGGAGATACCGGCAAGGGCTCGCTGTCGGCCGCATGACGGCGGCGCTTGCCGAGAATGGTCGTCACGCGGGCCAGCGAGAAGTGGCCCGCCTTTAGGAGCGCCCGCTTGCCCGACCGCTTGACGAAGGTCTCCTCCTAGAGATACCAAAAAATAAAAGAATAAAAATAAAAAGAGCAAAACACGCGTGTTAGAAGACCTCGAGCTTGCGATCGATTGATCATAGACACGCGTGTTGATTCACGTGAAACGTCGAACAGTAAGAACAGTATCTGCGCTCTTTCCTGAGCCAATCAAAAAATTGGTGCGGCACTTTTTGAACTTTATCTAATCGCGCGATTGGCTGATGACGCCCTTAAAAAGAGAGTCAGGCCATCACCAACACAACACCAACAAGAACAACAACAACATAAGAAGAACGCACGAACATGTCGTCCTCCACTTCAACCCAGACACCCGTGACCTTCATCAACGCGTGGGAGGCGCCCGCGGGCCGCGAGGACGAGTGCCACGCGCTCTGGCGCGAGGCGGCCGCGGTGCTGAAGAAGCAGCCGGGCTTCATCTCCACCAACCTCCACCGCCGCACCGACCCTCAGGTCCTTCTTCTTCTTCTTCTTGCTTCTGCGTTGTCGTGTGTTGCTAACAAGCACACAACAACAACAACAACGACGACGACGACAAGAACAGGCGCGCTTCGCGTTCATCAACATCGCGCAGTGGGAGAGCGCCGAGCACTTGCAGAGGGCGCTGGCCACGCCCGCCTTCCAGGAGGTGGAGAAGAAAGTCAAGGACTTCCCGTATTTCCCGGGCCTCTTCGCCTCTGTCGACGACGCCAGCGACCTCTGATGATGCAACTCCAAGAAAAGAGCGTGCAAATGTCGTAACGTCGGTTCGAAATAAAGGCCACTGTAAAAGCGCGAACCAATCAAAAAAATTGGTAATTTCCGTCGACTAATTGCGCGATTGGCTGGCAGGATGCTTTTCAAGCATGAAACACACGCCAACACATCACAAAACCACACAAAACAACAGAAGAACATGTCGTCAACACAGACGGGCAGCTCACCGGTGACTCTCATCAACGCGTTCGAGGCGCCCGCAGGCCGCGAGGACGAGTGCCACGCGCTGTGGCGCGAAGCGGCCGCGGTAATGAAGAAGCAGCCGGGCTTCATCTCCACCCACCTCCACCGCCGCGTCAACCCCCAGGTTCTCCTCCTCTTCCTCCTTCTTCTTGATTCGCATTGTTGCTAACAAGCATGGCGGGCGGTGTGGCTCCAACAACAACCTCAGGCGCGCTTCGCATTTGTCAACATCGCGCAGTGGGAGAGCGCCGAGCACTTTCAGCGGGCGCTGGCCACGCCCGAGTTCCAGGCCGTGGTGGAGAAAACCAAGGACTTCCCACATTTCCCGGGCCTCTTCGTCCCCGTCGACGACGCCAGCGACCTCTGACGCATCTTCGCCGAGGGACGTGGCGACGACGACCACAACAAGAGTGCAAAAGGCGCTCAAATGTTGTAACGTCGGCCGAAATAGAGATAAATTTCGAAAAAAAATAAATAAATTTTGGTTTTGGGTCGTCGTCATCAACAAGACGTACGCAAAGTTGGTTGACGGGAAATATGAAAGTGGTGGGTGTGAGGAAAAGGAGGACTGTCATGCGTACCACTTGAAGGGAGACGAATTCGGCGTCGAGAGCGAGAATGTCGCCCGCTTTGGGCACGTCCTCGCGCGTCAACGGCGCAAACGTGTGCGGCAGCTTGCTCAGCGCCCGTCTGTATACATACGTGTGTGGCCGCAGACGCCAGGCCCGGTGATCAGTCAGTCGATCAAGCCACGCCGATGCCACCTCTCGACCTCATCATCATCACACACAGCTCATGCAAGTCTTGCAGCTGCTGCAGTACCGCTCGAGCGGGTTGTCGGCAAAGAGCACGTCTTCGGTGATCGGATTGACGACTTTGCTCACCGGCACGCGGTCGTTGAGGTCCACCCGCGCGTAGTAGAGCAGGCACGGCACCTGCGGCCCGTCCACGTCATCAGGAGTGAGCGAGCCGGGGCAAAGGCGAGGCCAGGCCAGGCCAGGCCATATGGGCGAGCGGGGCGCGCACCTTCCACTGTGGGTTGAAGCTGTAGACGTCCTCGGGCCGAGTGGCCGTCACGTGGAAGTCGTTGAACAGATACCAGTCCGAGTCGAGCACTTCCTCCACGACTATTGTTGTATATTTTAACATAAAATAAAAGTAAGTATTTAATTAATAATTGAATAATTTGTGAAGTGGCGCGTACAGCTGTCGGCGTCGACGTCGAGGACGGGCTGCATGACGGCGGCCGTCGGTATGCCGTTCTCCTTGTTGTGGTAGGCTTGTGGCACCTTCACGTGCGCCACGAGATGGCCTCGCTTGGCCATGTTGCGCTCCACCGGGTTGTGGATGTGCCACACCACCGACTACGCGCACGCGAACAAGCATAATAAATCAAAAAGAAAATTCACTATTAATTTATATAAAAAAAATTAAATATGAAATCATTAGATGCGTACGGTGAGCTCGTAGACGTCCTCGCCGCTGTTGCCCGCGGGCTCGTCTCCGTTGCACTCCTCGACGATGATGGAGTCGCCCATGATCTCCTTCTTGAGCTTGATCCTGTCCGTCCGGCCCCCTCATCGTCGTCAACACCCCACGCGTCGTGAGAAAGAGAGGAGGACGAGAGACGCACCGCGGGGGCAGCCAATTCTCGGCGCCGTTGCTCTCCTGGCTGTGCTTGTGCCACTCGTACAGGTGCTGCGTGGCGTTGGGGTGGAAGGGGAGGAGAAGCTCAGCAGAGGCCGCCGCGCGATTGGCGTCCATGAGCGCGCTTTTGATGAGGCAGGCGCACCTCGTCCTTGAGCGAAAAGGCCAGGCAGAAGATGTTGGGTGGGTGCTTGATCTGCGAGCGCTGGATGAGGCGACGCGTGCGGCCGCACTTCTCGCACCACCCGTTCGTCGCAAACTCGTGGCTCAGGCTCTGTCGCAGCGTCTCTCCGAACGAGTCCCGCCCCTGTCCCATTTTTTATTAGTATTTTCATTTTGAAAATGAATTTTTCATTTAAAAAAAATAAAGAATGCAAACAATGTGTGGGATGTACCTGCTTGGGCGGAAGGGGCAGATCGACCGAGTAGGTGCGCACGTCCCGCACAACCGAGTAGTTGCACACGGAGCAGCGTGAGCGAAGCAAAAACGTCGATCCAAAGAGCTGGTCCAGCAGGCCCGGGTTCTGCTCGTCGTATCATGCGATGTCAGTCAAGAGGTCAAGCTCGACAGGTATGCGAGGCAGGACGGGGCGTACGGCGACGAGCTGCTGCTTGCTGTTGCGCCGCTCCTGGCCGATGGCCCCGAGAGCCGCCGCGCCCTTGGCCCCGCCGCTGCCGCTCAGCGCGCCCGATGACCGCCCGACGCTGCCCGGCGGCGACTGCTGCGGGCTACTGCCGCTGCCGCCCAGGCCGGTGGGCGCCGGCGTGATCACGCTGGGCCCGCCACCGACGGCGCCGACGCCGAGCGCGGTGGCGGCCGGGTTGGCGCGGGGCGAGGCGCGGGCCAGGGCCTCGGCCTTGCGCATGCTCTCGCGGTGGAGCTGGTTGACCATGAAGAGGTGGAAGCGCTGGCCCAGCCGGCCGTAGGCGGCGCGTTCGGCGTCGGGCTCGGCCGGCTCGAGCAGCGACGTGGCGCCCGGCAGGTGGCGGAACGCGCGCAAAAAGTTGCTCGCGTTGCAGCTCACGCCGTTGGAGATGTCGAGCATGTGGAACAGGAAGCCCAGCTCGCAGCACAGGCAGAACTCGTCGTCGCACAAGTGGTTCAGCATGTGCGCCTGATCAAAAAAAAAGTTTCTTTAAAAGTTAAAATCAAAAAAGGCTTATAATAAAAATAAGAATAAATAATAAACATAAAGTTGAAAAAAAATGTTCAAAAAGGAGGTGAGGTGGTTAAAAACCCGAAGCTGGGGGATGAAGTAGAAGGCCTGGAGGCAGCTGTTGACGTAGCTGTTGGACTCGACGTTCTCCAATCCGCCGAATCGGGTGCGGTTGTAGTATCCAAAATTGAAGTCCTGGACGCCCAGCTTGGAGTACTTGATCTCCATGTGGCGGTAGTGCTTCGGCGGCACCACGGGCGGCTTGTTCTGCGCGCGCACAGCCGCAAACTTGAGTCATTTGGCGGACCGCCAGCCCGTTTGGGGAAGCCAGAGGCCGCGTACCGGATCCGAGTGGAGAACGCGCTTCAGGAGGACGCGCGGCGTCTCAGCCGGAGGTGAGTGAAGCCAATTACGCTTCAGCCCGATGTTGGGCGCCACGAGCCACTTGCCCATCTTCACCATATGAAGTGCACATTTCACGCATTCCGCACAGGTGAGTGATGACTCTCTACGCCCCACGGGCCAGGCGCCGCTCCCGTCCTCGTACCGGCTTGAGGTTGTTGGTGATCTGGGCGGGGATGGCGTTGGGCCGGCGTCTGGCCGTGCTGGTCAAGTTAAAGGGCCACGTCGACAGGAACGGCTCCTCGGTCTGCGGCAGTATGTACATGGACAGGGAGCTGTGGCGTACAAGCAGCATCAGTCGGCTGTGTTCTTGACCACACTTGGCGCAACCAAGTCGAGCCGAGCAGTACCCAGAGTCGTCGTAGGCCTTGGGGCCTGGGGGGCGATAGGGCTTGTCGGGCAGGGGCGTGGGCATGGAGAACTGGTTGAGCTGCACCTCGTCCCTGTCGGCCCACTGGTGCACGTACCTGCAGGAGAGAGCCGGGAGCCGAGTCAGGTGAGACATCGGGCGAGGAGGGCGCGAGGGGATGTGCGAGGCACCCTCCGCTGTCGGCAAAAACGAGGCATTCGCCCGTGCTGGCGATATCGAACGCCGTCACCAAGTCTCCACCGCAATCCGCCTGTGTACCGAACGCGCTCCATGGTTAGAATTTCTTTTTATCATTATTATTCATAACATTTATTCCTTAAAAATGCAATATTTTGTTTTTTCAATTTATAAAATTAATGATAACTTATCCAATAAAAAAGGCATATTACAGAAAAGGGGCGAACCTGATACATCTGGAGGCTGGTGGGATCGCCCTGGGCCTCGCAGATCTGGATTTGGCCGTTCTGGGAGATGATAAAGAGGCTCGACGAGAACTTGGGATGGAACTTGAGCAGGAAGGCCCCCGGCGGGAACGCTGCAGACACGCCCACGCACGAGTTACGACGAGGGAATCGAGCCCTCCATGGAGCTCCGGCTGGCGAGGTTACCGATGGGCGCCAGCGGCCGCATGGTGCGCACGTCGTAGACCTTGACCATCGGGTCGAGCATGGGGTAGCCCTGGCCCATCCGCCTGTGTGTTGGCGCAACACGTCAGTCAGTCAGTCGATCGGTCAGGCTCATGCGATTGGCCAGGCAGAAGGAGAAGGAGAGAGCGTCACGTCTTGGAGAGGCCGCAGGTGACGAGCAGGTCGGCCTTGACGTCCAGATCCATCACGCCCGCCGTGTGGCATTCCACCACGTGCTCGACCCTGTGTGGGTCGAAAAGGGAGGAATGAGCGCCCGCGGCAATCCACTCATCATAGGGCAAAGGGCGCGGCCGCACCGGTAGGTGCGCGGGTCGAGCATGGACACTTGGCCGTTGCTCGCGCCGCAGCAGACCAGCCGCGACCGCTGCATGCAAGTCACTGCCGACCCGACGTTTACCTGTTTTTTGTTTTTGTTTTTGTTTATTTGTGGTGCCATGCATGGGAGGGACTCGATGGTTGCGCACCTCCTTGAGGACCTGGGACCGGGCGAGGTCGAACAGCTGGAGAGCGACCATGTCGCCGCCCAACAGCATCTCCGACTTCATGCCGTTGCAGTACACGCCGCAGCGCATCCCACGCAGCTCTTGGCCACTGCGCAGTGGCACGTCACAGTGTTTTGCGAGGGTCAGGGCCAATAAACGAGAAGATACCCCAATCCCCGGCTGTACGGGCGCACCTGTAGGTGAAGTTGAGGAGGCCGCCGCGTGTGTGATGCCGGATGGTGTCGGACGAGATGGAGAGGATGCCCGCCTGGTCCGCGTGCAGCTGCCGAACGGCCGATTTGTGTGCAACAAACGAGGAGTAGTGCTCCATGTTCGGGTTGAGATAAGAGATCAAGCGGCCCTGCACCCACGTGAGTACTTCAGTATTTACTACTTTTAATTGTTCTTTTTGGTTTTCACATTAAAATTGTAATATATTCATGTATTAAATGGATAGTATCAGGGTAGGAGAATAAACAGGAGTAAAGGGGGGAAAAAAAGATGCACAGGAACGAGTAACGTGACGTACGTTGTCAAGGCCAGACCAGATGAGTTCCTCGGCAGGGTCGGCGAGGACGGCAGTAACGGGCACGATATGATTGATGTGGCTTTCTGTGACGGCGCGCATCTCGAACCACGACGGCCGGTCGAGGCCTGCGAAACCGGCCGCTGCGGCCGCTGCTGCAGCTGCAGCCGCAGCAGGCCCTCCGTAGGGGTTGCCCACTGTGGGGCCGCCGTAGGGCGAGGCGCCCACGACAGTGTCGACGAGCACAGGCGGGCCGCCGGGCACGGGGGGCGGGATCCATAGAGGTGAATGGGAGGCACGGGCAGAGCCGTTGGCACCACCTAGGCTGCCGCCGCCTCGGCTGTGGTGATGGTGGTGCTGGCTGTGATGATGGTGGCCCCCTCGCCCGCCCAGGCGCAGGGACGATTCCATGTGGTCCCACGCAAGAGATTTGAGGTCCCAGAGAGAAGAAAATGGAAACTGGATAAGAAAAATGCAGATCCTACCACTCCAACGCAACAAGAAAACACCCAATTAATAAGTGGCTCAGCAGACCACGAGGGAGCGAGCAAGGCGCACCTGCACCTGGACCACAAGTAAAGATTAGCTTCGTTTTTGTGTTGTTTCCTCTTGTTCTGCCAATTTCCCACAGAACACTTAAGAAACTTTTGTATAAATCTATTTTTTGCAAGTAAGCAAGGCAGGCTCTTTGGCGTAGTGGTAGCGCGTCGCTCTCGTAAAGCGAAGGTCGAGGGTTCGATCCCCTCAAGAGCCTGTGTCTTTTGCTTCTCTTGCATTTAGTCACCTCAGTCTGTGCTGCCGCTGGGCCATCTGGTTTTGTGGTAGCGTGTGGCCTGGCAAAGCACTGGGATCGTTTCGTGCCGCAGCCGCCACGACTGGTGGGAGCGGATTGTTAAGTGATGCGGTTGGACTCATTGATGAACTACGTAGAAGGTAAAGATGATGAAGTTTTGTCGTTGGTTTGTGGGGCGGCTCCCGGAGGAGCTACAAAAATTGGCTTCCGACCGTTAGGTCGTAAGCCGGGGCATTGGATATAGTTTTCAACCAGCAAAAACACCTGATCCCTATTAGGTCACTTCACAGTGTTTTGCCCCAAGCGCAAAGATACCTTACCCCTCGTCCTGGCCGCCCACATCTACTCGCGCGATTGGTCTTTTGTTTGTGGGACAGAAACAACCCCAACTTTTTATGTCGACTTTTTTTGTTTGGTTCTTTTTCTTTGCTAAAGACAGAAATCACTGGCTCGTCGCAGCTGCCCTCCACCGCTGGCACTGGGCCAGGTTGTGCTCCACGATGGCCTGCTGGGCCCGCACGTACAGGTGGGCCCGTTGCAAGCGGCTCGCCCGTCGTCGCGTCTTGGCGGCAGGAACCTCGTCTGCCGCCGTGGCTCCGCTGCACTCGGCAAGGCTGGCGAGCAGCGAGCGCAGCGATGCCTCGACGAGCTGCGCCACCTGCGCGTCGGCGTCGGACGGCAGCCGGACGGGCCGGCCATCTTCGCTGCCACCGTCTGCGAGAAGTCGCTGAACGATGTCGTCGGCCAGGAAGATGACGCGGAGCGTGTCGAGGAGCTTGCGTGGCAGCGGGCCGCGGGCGCGCAGGAGGTGGCTGCGCGCGCGGATGTCGTCCTCAAGCCCATTGCGCCGCAGCAGCGCCAGCTTCTCGTGGGTGAGCGGAATCTGCGGCGGGAACGGAAACCGCGCTGCGTCAAACGGGTTGTTGTTTATGACGCGGCCGCGTCGGGCCATGAGCTCGGCGTTGGTCGGGCCGCGGCCGACGGCAAGCTGGATCCTCTCGCCCCGCCCGACGGCCGCCAGCGAGCGCAGCGTGAGGCCGCCGTCGTCCTCGGCGGCGACCATCGTGCAAGCGAACGGGTGGTGCTCCGGCAGCACGGCCAGCGGCAGCACGACCGTCATGGCCGTAGCCGTCTCAACCTCGGGCGCTTCGTCGTCGTCGGCATCGTCGTCGGCGCCACTGTCGTTGGTTTCCGCGGCCGACGGCCGGAGAACGACGCGCACGGCATGGCTGTCGAGTACCATCGCGGCCCAGCGGAAGTTGGCCCACGAGAACAGCGCTCGCGGGAAGTGCTGCGGCAGCGCCTGCGACAGGGCAGGGAACAGCTGCTGGTAGATCTCCTTCAGGCCCTCCTCCGCCTCGCTGAGCTGGCTCGCGGCGTCAAACTGCGGCCCGAGGAGCTCGCGTTCGCGCTTGGTCCAGGCGAGCGGCAGGTCGGCTTCCTCAGCCCAGGCGCCGTCCTCGTTGACGTCCTCCCAAGCCTCGCTGGCCTTCTCGACGTCCATCGCCGCCTCGGCCTCGTCGTTGTCGTCGTCCTTCGCGGCCGCGGCGGGCTTGGCCTTCTTCTTCGTGGCCTTCTTCTTCGGCGCCCGCTTGGCCTTGGGCTTGGCGGGATCGCGTTTATGCCGCAGGGCTTGGAAAAAGTCGAACCAGGGCGAGGCCCGGCCGCGGCCCTTCTCCCACACGAGGAACAGCGTGAGGACCGTGTCCTCGTCGAGCCCGCCCTCGACGCACGCCAGCGCCTCGCCCAGAGGCGAGGCCAGTGCCTGCGCGAGGCTGATGACGAGCTCGGACGGGACGGCGAGCAGGGGCGCCCCGGCGGGCACGTCCCGCGTGGCAAACACGCCCGCGTCGGTGAACGCCAGCGCGCACTCAGCCTCTCGCCCGGCCAGCGCCGGCGCGTAGCTACGGTCGCCGCCATGGCCGGGCTCGGCGGGCGGGAGGCCGACGGCGTGGCTGGCCCGCTGGCCCATCGCAACGTCGGCCACCATGCGCTCGACGTGCCGGATGCACGATTCGAGCACGCGCCGCTGACCTGCACGCGCGATTGCGGTCAGTGCCGCCACAAGCGGGGCGAGGATGGGAACGGGGGCGGGGCGAACCTTGCTTGTAGATGGCGGCCTGCCGCGCGTTAAAGTGGGTTTGGTCAAACATGTCGTCGCTCGCGCTGCCGAGCTTGCGGGCCTTGTCCTCGAGCAGGCCCTTGAGCGTCTGCGCCATCTCGAGCTCGTTGCGCCAGTTGACGAACAGCCGGCCCGCGTCGTGGGCCGCGTCGTCCGTCCGCATGCGCTTGCGGTGGCCGACGGCGTCGTCGTCGCCATCGGCGTCGTCATCACCACTGACACTGCCGCGATTCTCGTCGTCGTCGTCGTCATCAAAGAAATAGAGCTCCCAGTGAGTCATGACCGACACGCGCAGGGCGTCGAGGAGGGCCGGCGGGACGTGGTCGAGCCGGAGGGCCTGCAGGACGTGGAGGCCGAGCCGGCGCAGGAGGGCCTGCTTCCTCGCCGCCAGCGGGTCTGCACACAAAAAGGGTCGGCACGGTCATCACGCTCATCAAGCACGCATGCTCGAAGAATTTGGAGAATGTTCGTTGTACCGGCGGGCGAGAAGGAGAGGCGGATCATGACGTAGTCCTGCTCATTGTCTTCGATGCAAAAGCCATAGCCCTGCCCCATTTTCATGATCAATTTTTTTAAAAACAAAATTGAATAATGATAAATAAAATGGCGGAGCAAGCACCATGAGCAACTCTTCGTTGCCTTTGGGGCCGTAGTTGTTGAAGGCTTCGGTGCCCTTGGCCACCTTGTCCTCCGTCACAAACTTGAGGCGCCCTGCATGCGATCTGGGAGTCAGGCCCGACTTGGCGGTCGCATTGCAACACACCCACACATGCACGCACACACGCACGCGCGAGGCGCACCAGCGGCCGCGTCGAGCGCCCACGTGATCTTCTTCTTGTACTGGTGGTTGAGCATGTCCAGCCCGGGGAGGAGGCACTCGTCCACTTCGAGCAGGTCGTACGGGTCGGCCGCCGTGGCGTCCGCCGCCGGCCGCACGAGCGTCTGCGGGAACGAGCGCGACGAGCACGCCGTGAAGGCCCACAAGAAGTTGTCCCACGTGAAGTCGGCCGGCGGGAAGACCGACGGGTGACGATCGCACAGCGCCGGAAAGAGGCGGTCGAAGCACGCGCGGAGCTGCTGGCGCTTCTCCTCGAGCGCGTAGGAGAGGTTGGTCCCCGCCAGAAGCCGCAGGTCGCTCTCTGGCCTGAGCCCGTGGGTCGCATCAGGGCGCCAGCGACAGACGATGGCCAACAATGGGGCGAAGTGAGGCGAGGTGAGGGGCCGCACCAGTAGAGCGGCGTCGAGAAGGTCTGCGGGAGCGAGCGCAAATAGGGTCCCCAGAGGGCGGCGGCGTCGGCCCGCTGCTGGATCATGAACGCGCAGAGCACGGCGCGACCGACCGACACCTGCAGTCGCGGGGCGCCTGCAGGCGGCACAGCAGCAACAACAACAACAAGAGCCGTGGGTAAAGGGGGCGTGTCCGTGGGGGAGGGCGTGACAACGAACCGTCGGCGGTGGTTTGCTGGATGTGCGCCGAGATGAGCCGGCCGAGTTCTGATTGGCGAGCGATCTCGGTGGTGAGCACGAGCCGGACGGGGATAGAGCAGAGCTCTTCTCCGGGCAGAATGTCCTCCTTCGCTATTCCGCCTCTTCCTCCCAAATCTGCTCAAAAAATCGTGTCCCAAGCATTAATCGCGAGTCGAGCTGCCAACCTCGGATCAACAAGCAAGTTACCGGAAGCGGCAAACTCGAGCAGAGGGTACTGTGCGCCGTTGGCCTGCAGCCACGCCTCGAACTCCTCCATCTTGGACGCCCAATGTTGTAACGAACCACGAAAACAATTTCCTTCTCATTTCCTGCACGTTGTCCACCTTAAGAGATTTCATAGAGTTCTAATGGGCATTTGGCCGACAATTCGAGCACGGCTCTTGCTCCGCCTCATTCGTCGTGGGCCAACAAAAGGCACAAGAAGCTTCCTGCACACCACACTCTGCACTCACAAGCATGGACACAACAACCAGCCCCCAAACCTCGAGTGATGCTCAGGCGCAGGCGACGACAACCACGAGCCAACCACAGCAGGAGACGATCGAGGAGAAGTATGCGCACCAGCTGGCCGCCCAGGGCGAGCGCTACATGATTGCTGTCGATGGCTCCCCGCAGTCAGGCAAGGCCTTCAAGTGGCTCCTCAAGCAAATCGCCATGGTGGGCGACCCCTCCAAGGTGGAGGTGGTCATCATCAACTTCCTGCCCCCGTGCGACTTCTCCGTGGAGGTCACGCAGGAGTACCAGAAGGCCAAGCAAGAGTTGACCCACTGCCTCGAGGAGTACAAGCGGATACTCACCAACCTCTTTGTACGTTCTTCAACTCCAGACCTCTTCTTCTTGTTCTTCTTCTTCAGCGCTGATGTGGGCATTTCACCTGCAGGTGCCCAGTGTGGTGCGACTCGTGGAGGGCGCCTCCGATGTGCGCGAGGCCATCTGCAAGCACGTCAAGCTGGAGGGTATCAACACCCTGGTCATGGGCAACACGGGCAAGGGCGGCCTGGAGCGCGTGCTTTTGGGCTCGGTCAGCGAGTACTGCGTCCGCCACGCCAACTGCGCCGTCGTCGTGGTCAAATGAACAGGACCCACTTGTCCCATCTCCTTCCCTTCTTGTGTACAAACGCTCGGGCATCTACTTCATGAAGTATTGGCCTCGCTTTACAACCTCCACTTGCGGCTTGTTTATTGGCGTCTCGTCGTTGAGTCACTCAAAGGCGAGCTCCTTGGCGGTGCCAAACGACTTCTGGGCGACGACTGCCTTGGCCACCGCCAGCAGCTGCCGCCTGTGGCTCGTGGCCGACACGTCGCCGCCGCTTCCTTGCTGCTCGAGAGCAGCGGCGTCGCTGCTGGGCAGGAAGAAGATGGCAAAGAGGAGCTGGTAGGCGCCCAGCCGCTCGAGGGCCGAGGCCAGGCGCGCGGCCGGCGCGAAGCGGAAGATGGACGGGATGGCCGTGGCCAGCGAGAGGAAGGTCAGCGTGAAGGATAACGTCGACGACGGCTGCTCGACCATCTGCTCCAGCTGTTTCGTGAGCATGTCCATGAAGCTCAGCAGCGCCAGCTCCACCCTACGCGACAAAACCGACGCCGTTCTGAACGTCAGCAGCGCACGACACACACGCACGACACGACGGACACGACACGTACGGGGGCTTGGCCACGCCGGGCGGGCTGAGGGGCACGAGGTGCATGCCCGCGAGCGCCGCAGCCAAGGCCGACATGTAGGCCACCAGCTGGCCGTAGATTTGCGTCCTGTGCAGGACACAGAGAAAGGGCAAGGTCATGATGAGCACACGCGCGCACAAGACGACTAGGACGACGAGGCGAGGGCGGACGAACTTTTGGGCAAAGTGACAAAACGGGAGGCACTCGGCCAAGAGCGCGGCGACGACTTCGCGGCCGCCGCACAGGGCCATCAGGCAGGCGCCCATCTCGGCCGCCCGCAGGGCGTGGCGGCTGGCCATCCCGCCGTGGAGGCTCTGGATGATGCAGCGGAACATGTGGTCGCAGAACTCCCGTCGGCCCACGCGCGACAAAATGAAGCTAAAGTGGGGGAACGACGCCGACGGCGTCGTCTCCGCCAGCGCCGCCAGGAAGTCCTTCTGCAGCTGCGCGTGCAGCGGGTTCGGGTGCACGTATTGTCGCATCGTCACCACTGCGCGTCGCACACTCTCATGTGAGTCATATTCTATTTATGATTTTTTTTTAATTTAATTCTTTCATTTATTTATTTATTTTCGTGTGTTTTAAATTGAATTGTTTGGAGGGGGGCGCACCAGACTGGAGGGCCGCGCGGACCTTCTCCGCCTGCGGGGTGTCCGCCGTCGTCGCCTCGAGGCCCTTCTTGAGGCTCACCCCGACGGCCGCCAGGACCTGTCCCGCCGTCGACGCCGCCGCCGCGTGAGCTCGTGGGCGGGTAAGAGGAGGAAGAGGAAGAGGAGGAGGTGCCTTGGGGCTCGGCGGGCACTGCTCGATGAGGTTGGCCGTGATGAGGAGCGGCACGGCGACCTGGTACGGCGGCGGGCCGGTGATGGTCGTGTATTGGATGTTGATAAGTAGCTCCTTGGCGAGCCACTGGAAGAGCGGGACGGGCGCGTGCGGGATGGTCTCCAGCGCCAGGCGGTAGTGCCCGCACAGCGCCTGGAGCGCCACCTTCTTCTGCATGCACCCGAGGTACAGCTGCTGCACCACATAGGGCAGCACCTCTGCAAATAACAACAAAATAGTATTTGTAAATCAATTAATAAATTATTGAATGTTAAAAAAAGATAAATAAAACAAATTGTTTGATCAAAGGGCGTGCCTAAGCTCTCCCATGGCGTGAGCTTGTCGAGGACCTCCTTGATGGCCGGTCCGGGCGCCGCCGCGAAGAAAGCCTTTAGCAACGTGTCGCCCACCTGTGCGTACCCACGTTTCAGAATCATTTCAGAATCATTTCAGAAATTTATGCAAAAATACTTAAAAAAACAAAAGAAAAGGACACGAACCTGGGCCTTGGCGGGCGAGCTGAGGTCGTACTTGGCAAACAGATACGACGTGTACCACGTGAGCAGCGACGCCTTGGCGGTCGTGGTGGAGGCCGTCGTTGCGCCGCCGACGCTCGCGGGCGGAGCCATCATCATCGCGCCCTGGGACTCGGCCGCCTGGCTCTGCTCGTCCTTCAGGGCCGCCCGCTGCTGCTGGAGCAGATGCACGAAGCCGGGGCTCGTCTGGAAGGCCTCCTGGTTGCTCGCGATCGACCGCACCTGCACTCGCGCCTCGTGAGTTCATCATCTCCTTCATCGTCGTGAGGCGTGTGGGGGAAGGGAAATACCTCGAGCCGCTCGAGGAGGGCGACCAGCAGCGTGAAGGCCGTCGGGAAGAGCGACGCCGCCTCGGCGCGACTCTCTGCCCGTCCGGAAAAAATCAATAAATTATTAAATTATTT